>PVLD010021906.1:0-30426 GCA_004027595.1 Dinomys branickii
AAAACATCATATCATTCTGATATATGTGCACCCATGTTTATAGCAGCGCAATTTGTAATAGCTAAAATGTGGAAGCAACCCAAGTGTCCATCCACAGAAGACTGGATTAAAAAATTGTGGCATTTTTATATAATGGAATATTATTCAGCTATAAAGAAAGACAGTTTTGGGGACTTTGTAGGCAAATGGTCAAAACTGGTGTCCATATTCATAAGTGAAATAAATCAGCGGTACATGAGCAGGCACCGTATTGTATCACTGGTGTAAGAACCTGAGGGTGGGAATATAAACTAAGAGACATGAAGGTAATCTGTTCAAAAACAAATAACAGATGGGACGAGGGAAAGGAGAAAAGAGGCAAAAATGTATGTATGTATATATGTATATACATATGTGCAGGAGGGCTAACATGGTTCTACTAATGTATTATATCAATTAATGCTAAGGAATAATTGATGACGGGTTATTCAATCAATCTTGTATGTCTGTATGTGTTATCCTGAGCACACACTTCGAAGATATCGATATGCAAAGCAGCAACTATTGTTGGTTTTTTTATTTTATTTTAGTTTTTTCTATTTTTTGTCTTTTGTTTTCTGTTTTTTTGTGTTTTTCTGTTGTTGAGATGATTGTTTGACCAATTTCGTATGTCTGTATCTGTGTTCATGTATATACACTTCGAAGATATCAATAGGTAAAGCAACAACCATTGTTGAGTCCATGTCACCTTGTCTGTAAATCAGCTTTGGTTGTACTATTTCTTATGCTAATTTGTGTCTGTTTGTTAATATGTTTTTGTGCTTTTATTTTTTTGAATAAAAAAAAAAGAAACCAATAAATAAATAAATAAATAAATAAATAAAATAAAATAAAATCCAGGACTCAGTAAAATAGAACCTCCCATAAACTGTTTTGTACTGGTTCTCACCAAAGCAGCAGCTGCCTGTCTAGCCACAATGAAAAGAGATCAACAGAGAAAAAAAAAAAAAAAAAAAAAATCCCCCATGCTGTGAGAATTTTGAAGAATACTGCTGCAAAGCCTCAGAGGACAGTTTTAGAATATATAATGATATGGTACTATTTTTCAAACTGCAGGAACAAGCCTCACTAATTCCCAGAGATTTTTTCCAGGTAAGATCTTGCTAGGTTGCCAAGGCTGGTCTCACATTCCTGGGCTCAAGCAATTCACCTGCCTCAGCCTCTCTAGTGCTGCCATCAGGCATGCACTGCTGTAACTGGCTCATCCCTACAGATTATCATGGTATATCTTAAGATTTTAGGGTTATACATCTTAACAAAACTCCGAGTTCAACTATAGTGCCACTCTTGCTAAATTTTAAGAAAAATAGTAAATGGATTATGTATATTTTACTCGTTACACAGAAAAGGAAATTCTTCAAGTAGGACCTAGCATAGTAAGAGCTGTCATGTGTTACACACTCATCACAACCCAGGTTCTTACTTTTATTATACCAAATTATCATACCAACCCTGAAAGGTGGGTTTTATTAACTACCTACCTTTCATGTATTTAGACGAGAAGGCTCAGAAACCGTAAGACATTTATTTAAAGTCTTCCAGTTGAGCTAGCATTCAAAGCCAAGTCCTTCTGATCCAAAGCCCCAAAGGTATTACACTGTATTATACTATAGGACTCTCAAAATTTTAAAGATTCAATATACCATGTTTAACATTTTAAAAATTGCATAATCACAGTCTTTTTTTAAAAAAAATAATGAAAGGTGTGATATAGGCCAAATGACCAATAATAAAGAACTAATTAAAGTATGACATCTATACAAGATGGAAATTAAGCAGTTTAGAAAAAGTAACCATTAACATTACAGAGAAACCCCCAGACACGGTATTTCCTGAAAATAAGACCTAACCAGAACCACACCAGCACAGTATGTTTCAGGGTGCTCATCATGCAAGCCCTGCCCCACAACAAGTCCTGCTTAAATGGTCTGCCAGACAGATGCACTTAGTGCACCCACTGCAACATGCAAAGGGTGCACTGAACTACCAAATAATGATACATAATTAAATACAAATAAATACTATTGTTGACATTAATACTTAAATGATAACATAAGTTATAATAAAGTATCTATAAATACCCAAGCGGGCACCTTTGAATGAGAGGTAAACACCCATGTAAACAGATGAACTCAAGACTTACTGCCAAGGGCCCAGTCCAAGCAGACACACTGCATAAATACCGTGTGCATCTGAGAACAAGTGGACACGTTTGGGTCTAATAGAACCTTCACGATTCAACTCACAGTGTGTTAGAGCAGGGTACTCAATGCACTGTGTAAAATAAAGATTTTCTAACTTTTAGTGCCTCCAACTTTTCATCACTTTTGTGTGGACCATCATTCTTAATGTGTCATCATCTTTTCAGCCACTCCCGTCTTATAAGTCTTCAGTTAACACTTGACCGAATGGAAATCTTGCGAGGCCTAGCCTGCAAGAGCTTGCGGCTTGTGAAGAATTTGTGGTATAAAATCGCTGACTGCCGTGTTGCCAATGCACTATGAGCAGGCTACATGGACAAGAAGTGCTCGGTTAAGGAGCGTGCTACTGCTGGACATGAGATAGGGCCAGGAAATGGAGCTGCAAGAATTCAGGCCAGAATTCAGTGTTTGGAGGGTTATGACGATGTTCCAGAAGATGACACTAAAGTATCTGAATAAATGTAAACTATTGTACATTAATAAGTAGAGGTTGTTACATAAGAAAAAATAAGACATCCTCTGAAAATAAGCCCTGTTGTGTCTTTTGAGGCAAAAATCAATACAAGACCTGGTCTCATTTTCAGGGAAATTTGGTAATAGGCTCTGCGCTTAGGGCAGTGATGGCAAACCTTTGAGAGATTTCTGCGGCACAAACGGCGCACAGAGCCAGATGCGCCATAGGTCTGCACCACTGGCTTGGGGCTCTACATTAACCACCTCACCATATCCTTTAAAACTCCACCGTGCCTAAGGGAAGGCAGGCTTAGAGACACTACCTGTCTTGTTCAGTTTCATTAAAGGTATTATGTGGGAATCATATTTCAAAGCCACACCTGATTTATTGTCAAAGCTCTTAAACACTTACTATACAACCATCTAAAAACTTGATTAAAAAAAAAAAAAACTTGTTTAAGACACAGAAAAGACAGGTGTAAGAAAGCAAGTTACAAAATATTAACTATAGTACAATTATGTTTGGCTTTAAAAACAGGTTATAGAGATATGTCACATTACTATAAAACTCATACTTTAAAATATACCACTTCCTGTACCACTGTAAATTCTGATTCTCAGTATATTTGCAGAGTTGTGTAACCATTACCATTATCTAATATTAGAAAATTTTCAACAAATGTCCTCAAAAGAAACCCCATGCGCCGGGCACTCACCACCCATCTTCCCAAAGTCAGATCCTTCAGTGGTCCTTAGTCTACTTTCTATCATGAATTTGCCTGTTCTGGACATTGTATTTAAATGAGAAGATATAAAGCCAGACTTGGTGGCACATGCGCTCAGGAGGCTGAGGCAGGAGGATCCCTGAGAGTTCCAATTAGTCTGTGCTACATAAAATAAGTTCAAGGCCAGCCTAAAAGATATAGCAAAACCCTGTATTAAAAATAAATAAATGAATGAGAAGGTATAACATGCGGTCTTTGGTATGTGGCTTTACTTAGTATATTTAAAAGTTTATCCACGTTATGCCATTTATCTGTACTTCACACCATTCACTGCTGAACAGCATTCCACCATGTGGATGTACCACATTTACTTTATTTAATCATCAGCTGATACAAACCTGGGTGGTTCCACTTTTCGGCTATGATCATTAATGCTGTTACTAATGTTTAAGTTTTTGTTAAGGGTTTTGTGAAGAGATGTGTCTTCACTTCAGGAGCACCTGTCCGGAAGCAGGCCTGCTGGGTGTTGAGGTTTAGAGCTAGAATGTGTTCAGAGGTGACCAAGTCCTGGGAATGCTCTACTCAGGAGATTTGTCTGCTGATGCGTTTACAGTGGAATGTGCTGTTGGGAGGTGGGGCTAGCCAGAGGCGGGTTGCTTGAGGGGGAGACCTGGAGGGCGTGTCTCCCTTCCTGCTCTTCTGTGGCTCTCAGCTTCCTGGCTATCACAGGTGAGCACCCCTCCGTGCCCCCATGCCCCTCTGCCATCCTGTTTCTGCCTTGGAGTCAACAACCATGGACTAAAATGTGAACCAAAATCAATCTGTCCACCCTTACATTGTGGGTGTTGGTTATTATGTTCCAGTGACAGGAAAGTAACTAAAACCCTGGGTCATATGACAACTGTTCAACATTTTGAACAGTTCAGGCTGTTTCCTGAAGTAGCTACACCACTGACACTCCTACTAACTGCGTGAAGGTTCCAGCTGCTCGTATCTCTGACAGTATTTGTTATTGTCTATTTTAGCTATTACAGTGGGTGTAAAATTATAGTCCACTAGATAAATACAGCTTTATATAGTATGTGCACAGGAACATGTCTCCAAAGATAGATGGGGCAGGTTGTTACCACATGCATTCAAATGCAAACTTCAGGGAAGCAGAGATCTTGGTCTGCTTTTTTCACTGAGGTAGTATCTCAAGTGCCTAAATTCTGTGCCTATATATAGTGCCTTGCATTCTGTAGGCCCTCACTAAATTATTTGATAGAGACTACCTATTTTTCCATGATAAGACCAACATTCAAAAATCAGAGTTTCCTTCTAATTTAAAAATACATAGAAATAGCTGGGCCTTGCAGAGCACACCTGTAATCCAAGCACTCAGGAGGCTGAGGCAGGAGGATCATCTTAGTCACCCTGGGCTCCACAGTGACTCCTAGGCCTGCCTCAACTACACAGTAAGAACCTGTCTTAAAATAAAAAAAAAAAAAAAGGAAAAACACATAAAAATAAAAGATGTCTATCTTGACCACCAGCTGAAAATACAGTATTTTTTTAAAAAGGATGCTGGGTGTGGTACTGCTTGCCTATAATACCAGTACTGAGAAGGCTGAGGTAGAAGGATTGCTGTGAGTTAGAGACCATCCTGGGCCCTACAGTGACTTCGAGGTCTGCCTGAACAACATAGTGAGACCCTGTCCTAAAATGAATGAATAAAATAAAGAAATTTTGGGGGTATTAATCGGTAGAAGTCAAATACACAGTTCTCTCAAATCTTTAGATGGTTAAACCATCTCCTTACCAAAAAACTAAAACAAAAAAACTGAATGACAGACCCTTACCCCACACAATTAGTGAAGGGTCCTAGTACCTCCTAAGCTCCAGTTCTCTTTCCGTTCTACCTTCAGACAAGGGCCAGCTGCCAAACAAGACCTGTTAGGCTGATCTTCAATTGCACTTGCAGGAAAGAAGACATCATTTTCAGAGTCTGATAAACTCAGATTTCCGAAGCTTATTTTTAAGAAAAATCATTTGATCACATTTGTTTATTCAGTGACTTCAATTCTCATCCTGTGAGTGCGGCGGACAGTCTTCAAAGCCGAAGAAAGGGGTGGGGGGCTGTAGTGAAACCAGGAAGGAGTTCGCTTAGTAGGGCAAGGCCAGACATCCATTACCTGCTTCACTTGAAGCCCGTGACTCCAGATCCTTTCCAGGAGGTCACAGAGGCTGGCGATCAAGGTGTTCTCTTCCACACCAGTGATGTTCACCTCCCCGTGCCCCAGCTCCACAGCCTCCCGGCCCATCTTCTCCACCAGCATCCTCTTGGTCTACGAATGAGTCAGTAGGAGAGAGAACCACAGTGAGCAGGACCACATGTCACACGAGAGCAGTGGCAGCCTGCACAGCACATGTGCTAGGCTGGGAGACACAAGAGGAATAAGCCGCAGGGACGGAAGACTTTGCACCCACACAGGTCAGGTAGTGGGTAGTGGGTAGCAGGTAGCACACGCTTTTAAAGGTTAGTTAAGGTGAGAACACTGCAACCATCATTTCATCTCTGGCAAGTGACTTCATCACACAGGATTCAGATTTTACACTTATGAGATGAAAGATATGAATAAAAACCTTTGGTTATGCTCATCTCTGACATCCTCTGCCTATCATGGTTTAAACAACCTTACCAAACAAACCTGCAAGCATACACATAATCTAGAAATATATCTGAAATAATTGCCAAAAAAATCAAGGAGGATAATACACTTTTAGATAAAAATCTTCAAATGCTTACTATAAAAACTAATAAAAAGAACACAAGCTGTATATTAATGTGTCACTGGTTTTAGTAAATATTTGTCAGGCACTGCACTAAGCATTACATTATCTTGTTTAAGACTCCTAACAATTCTAAAGGTAACTACTGTCATTTTCAATTTACTGATGAGGAAATTCAGGCCAAAAATCTTAAGTAAGTTGCCCAAAAAATCATATACCAAAAGAATAGCAGATCTGGCTTCTGAACCCAAATCTGCCTGAATCTTGAGTTCTTAAATAAGTTCTTAAATAAAATTTTGTTACACATAAATCTGTGACATATAAAAATATAAAAAGCAGGGAGAAAAATCACCCCTAACACTAGCTTAAAGATGCAACCATTAATATTTTGGCATATTTCTTTTCAGTGTTGCTGTGTATGTATATGATACAAAATATACACACTCTATCCAGAAAGAGAGCAAGAGAGACCGAGATCCACCCATGCTAGGAAATTGTCCTCCTACACCTCTGAGGCATCCTATGTGCTCCCTTTAAATCACCTTCCACTTTAAAAGTAACAATTTACACAATGAAACTATAGAAAAGCAGGGTCACAGTTACCACATACATTTGTATCCCTGAGCAGTATAGTTTAGTTTTGCTTGTATATTTTCTTCTGAGATTTACTTCTCACTCAACTGTACCATGTGTATGAAATATAACTTGTGCAATCCCATTGCCACATAGCGTTCCACTGAGTGAATAAATCACAATTCATTAATTCTTTTTTTTTTTTCATTAATTCTTCTACTGATTGAGTTTTGGTTTTTTCCCAGTTTGGGAAACAAACTGCTATTACAAAGAACATTGCTCTGAATATCTCGCATCTATCTCCTGAAACACTACAAAAGTTTCCGTAGGAAGTATACCTAGAAGAATTCTTCCTAGATAACTAACAGAAAAATTACTAGTTAATGCTATGTTCTTTTCCAGTAATAATATCAATTTACATTTCCAATAATATAAGCTCTTATGTCGCTCCACATGCAAGCCAAAACTTGGTGGTATCAGACTGCTTACTGTATTTCTTCAACTCTAATAGGCACATTTCCTAACAGTAACGTTATCTGAAAATGGTATATCTTTCACAGCCATTATTTAGGCAGGCAGTGGAGACAGAAGCTGTCGCTGTTTGAGCATGCACACCCAAACTTGAGCATGACTGTCAGACAATGAAGAGCATTCTTTCAAGAAATGCTAAGTCTGGACATGGTAGTGCTGAGGCAGGAGGAATCACCATAAGTTCAAGGCCAGCCCAGGTGACATGGTGAGCTCAGGCCAGCCTGAACTACAGAATGAAACCCTGTCTCAAAAAAAGAAAGAAATGCAGCACCAACAGTATTGTTGACAGCAGGAAAGACAACATTGTATAAAAAATCACAAACATCAATGACTCTGAGTAGACTGACAGAAATTTTAAAATATCAGTCTTAAAAACAAAACAAGAAACCTCCAAATAAATCATCAATCTTGAAATAATAATCTAACATAAAACTTTCTTCTCTAAGAAAAAACACATTTATTTCCTCCTACAATGAGTATTGCTTCATGTTATAAATGGGTACCACCTACAAACTGAAAAACACAGGAAAACCTTTTATTTTCATTAACAGGATATAATAGAGATAAAGTTAGCTGAATTGCCCTAAAAATGATATTCTGACTTGTTTGACTTTTTTTATTTATCTTATTTATAAGAAATTAAATTTATAACTAAAACATTATCAATAATGATTCTCTTTATAATAGAGAAAAACATCCAAACAACGTAAGTTTCACTGAATAACACATTCTGCCTGGCTCAGAGTAGGTACTCCATAAATACCTGTTTCTACACATAAGAGATCACTGCTCTCAGACTAAATCAAAAGAGGCAAAAATTTTTTGATGTCCGTAAGACTAAATCTATTGAAATCAACTTAGATTATTCTGTTAAAATAAAGTTCAAGTGGACACAACTCTGATTTAAGGATGTCTAAATTTTAATATTCTCTTTTAAAAGAAATAAGTTTATAGAAGGCAAAGCATGCTTGTTCTCAATTACTAGTAATAATTATTTAAAACAAATAGTTAATTCCAGAGTAACGTGATTTAAGATTAATACTATTATATTACCAGTATTTTTTAAAGCAAGAGGGAGTGCGTGGTAAGAGTGAGGCGATGTTCTCCCTCCTGCGGCCGGGGAGATGGCACGCATGCGGCATCACCCGGCTTACCTTGTTGCGGCACTCCTTCAGCAGACCTTCTACAAACTTCCAGTTGGTCTGAGCAATGACTGACGGAGAGAGGTTGGACAGTTTGGGCTGGCGTATGGTGCTGCCCATATTCCTGGCTTCCTGGATGTACTTCTACATCAAACAAAAATCAAAGAACCTTTATATCCATGCACACAAACCAGGGACAACCAGTACTAGTGGGTACCTGAAGAGGGCACTATCCTGCCATCTCTTACCTGCCTCTTTTTGGCTCAGAGAAAGTTGAGAGCAAAAAGTTTAAAATATAACTCTTGTACCAAAGAGAAAAGACATACAATATGATTTCTATTTTTGTTGCTGTAAAGCACTCTGTGAATACTATAACTACCTACTACTTAAAGGTACAGGAAGCAAAGCTACAGATGTAGCTCAAAGGCTGAGCATTTGTGGACCATACGCAAGGCCCTGGGTTTGATCCTCAGCCCATCAAATAAATAAATAAATAAATAAATAAATAAATAAATAAATAAATAAAATACAAGAAATAAAAGATACATGGCTATAGCATGTATGCATGCATAGCCCAGTATGTAAATTTAATCATATTACCGAGAAAATAATTTCCTTCACCAAGTTGAGAGGAATTAACCTCTTCTGCCCATATCAAAGATCTATTCTATCTAATCTTGCTAAAGTAGAACCTGAGAAAGTAAGATCACATACTCAAAACAACTGCATATCCTGCTTTTCTTCAATATGCTGATTTTCCAGGTGTTCATCTGATAGCAACAAAATTAACTGCACACCCACATTTCACTATCTTACATTCACCACCAACATTTTTACCCTGTACTTGTCCCTACCAAGTATTTACTCCAGTAGCACAACTCTCTATCCTATGCTCTGACTCCATAATCCACGCCTACTAACAATGCCCAAGGTTAGGGTTCACTTCCTAGCACTTAGGCCACTGCCAACTGCCTAACTTACCTGCTATCTTATACCTCCTTCCTCTAAAATATTCTGTTCTCAGCCTGATTTATACAGGACATATCACGCTTTGAATCTTTCCATTTCCTTTACTTGAAATACTCTTCTTTCTAATGATCCTACCATTCTCCAAGGCTTAACATGTTCACCACAGGGCTGTAATTTGTGTCTCACTGCAAGGCGGCTCTGAACCACGTGTGGTACATGCATGTCCCGGGCGGCATGGGCCAGTTATCCACATATCACCAGTAATCCAAGCCGGTGGGAACAGGTCAGACAAATGCTGACTCCTCCTCCAAGCAGTTTAGTTGGTTGATCACCTATGCAGAACTGACCTTTGCTTTCTCTCCAGTGATCCTGTAAGAGTTTGCCCCTCATATTATCACTTTAAGACCGATGCCATTCTTCTCTCTTATCTCAGGGAAGAAACCCCTCAAGATTACCTGTCTTAAATTCAGATATGGAACACCCCCTTCACAAATTCACAGCCTTAACTCAAGTTCACTCTTCCTCCTTTCCACTTTAACAAAATTAACTCCTATCCTACCATAACACAAAAACAAGAAAGCCGTTCGGTATGGCAGTACCATGTATAATCTCAGCACTCAGGACTCAGAGGCAAGAGGACTGAAAGCAAGTTCAAGTCCTGCCTGGCTAACTTAGTGAGACCCCGTCTCAAAATCATAAAAATAAAAAGGCCTGGGTGAAAGTCAGGTGAAGGTCCTGGGTTCAATCCCCAGCACCGCAAAAACAGACAAACGATAAAACCTTACTAATTTCAAAAGAATTTCTCCCAAGTTTCAAAGTCTCATCTTCTGAGGTTTGTATTGCACCTTCAAGGAAATGCATATCACGCATGGGGAAGTATTGAGAGGACCTCCACGGTCAATGGCTGGCTGTCACTTGTGTAACATCCTACACCCTGAATTGTCATAACCTAAGACCAGTGTCATATATCAAGAACCAAACCTACTACTGACCCTTCTCTGTGGGGAGAAATCATTGCTAGGACACATGACTCAGATCAGAGACCAAGAAAAAGAAAGATATGTATAGCATGATAATAGGGTCACTTCTTGTCATTCTTAAGGTTCCTTACCTCTCTCTGGTCATTATCTAAACGCAGGTGTTCCGTATGCTGCTTCTGCCGGTCTTTCCGCCTCCACTGCGCAGGGGCATTCCTTTTTGTCCACCTGAAAGAATCAAAGCAGGCAATTAAGAACATTCTACTGCTGGGCAAGGTGGTGCCCGCTTATAATCTTAGCACTTTGGGAGGATCATAAGTTCAGGCCCAGCCCAGGCAACTTAGGAGATTCTGTCTCAAAATAAAAAACTGCTACGGATATAGCTCAGTGCAAAGGCTCTAAGTTCAACTCCCAGTGTTAGAGGGCAGGGGAGTACGGTCAACTAACAGGAGAAAACCTGAAGGTCTAGGAGCCAATGCTGAGCACAGGAAACCACTAAGTCACCAGCAACAGTTCAGATACACTGAGGAAATGCAGCTTAAAACACAGTGCCTTAACAGGGGAGAGAGGTCTCCAAAAGGAATACAGATTTATCGGTCTTGAAACTATAAAAACTTCATATGCAGACTTGAAACAATAGTCACTCAACTCTCCCTAGGCTTTGATATACTCATCTCTCAAAACAAAGAAGAGCAATCCAGCTAAATTACCTGCCCGCAGTGCAGACTCCAGTTATTCTAGCCACCACGTACTGAGCAAGGCTGGCTTAGCTATTGTATAAGATCCAGGCATAAAATGACTAGAATTCATACCCAGCCTAGCCTTTGCAGGTCCTAACCATGCACAGCTATCTTAGTTTGTACAATGGAGACAGGAGCTGATCGACATTCCATCACATATTTTCTCATTCAAACAAGTAAAAACCCTACATAATCTGAGTCTTTTCCATATTTACTTTAGAAGATTCTGAGGTCTTTTGGGGATACCATCTCCAGCTCAGAAACTGAATGACTCTCCCAAGTGGGGCCCAGAACCGGGACAGGTAATCTTTGGGACTGACTCACTTGTTGCTGGCTGGTCCAGTAGAAAGTACATCAGACTGCAGCTTAGGGAAAAAGCCTGGCTCATACTTCCCTTGTCCAATCTTCATGTCAAGTAAATGTGGGTGAACTGCAGTATGGTCAATTTTTGCCAGGCGCAGCTCAATCGCTTTCTCTGGATGAGAATTAAAAGGAAAAAAAAGTAAGCTGAACCTTTTTTCATTTAGGCCAAGATGGAATAAGAGAGACTGATTTTTACCCTTCTACCTGGAGTAACAGAAATAAAAATTAAAAGCAGCAAAGTACATGAAAGAATGAACTTAACAACATTGGACATCAGGTAATGTCCCTAAGAAACAAGAAACAGAAGAGGTAATTACTATAATTGCCTCAGCTAAGTGGCTTGAGAGAGTTCCTGGGCCGGGACATAGGGAAGGGAAATTTAGGCAGAATCCAGTAAATTCCCTCAACTAAGAGACCAAAGTAAAAGATTTAAAAAAACAAAGTGGGTAGAGGTAACAAGAAATAATAGCACAAGCTAGCATGGCAGCACACATCTCTAATTCCAGCACTCAAGAGGCTGAGGCAGGAGGACTGCTGTGAGTTCAAGGCAGTCTACACAGTGAGTTCAAGACCAGCCTGGACTAGCCAACAAAATCCTGTCTCAAAAAGAAAATGAGAGAGAGAGGAGAGAGAACCCAGCAAATCTGCAGAGTCCATAAATATTCAACAGGATAACTGATCAGTTCACACAAGTAAAACAAAACCACTTATGGATGGAGAAAGCATCATCCAAAAGGTTTTAAAGGAGCACACACATCTCATCCAGAGCTAGGAAGCTACCGGGCTAGAAAACCTTGACATTCCCTGGGCTGTGAAACTCAGAACAGTCTTGCCTCAATAATGGAGAATTAGCCATAAGCAGGATTCTTGAGTACTTACTGCCAAGCAAATTTTAAAAGGAAAGACCTAAAGGCCAACTATTTCTAGGTAACTACATCCCAGAACAAAGATCAGGAATATTCATGGGAACACTTTGTGTTCAGGACTCAAAATGGTAAAATTCATTAATCAAAGATTACCTGGCATGCAAAAAAGCCAGGTATTACCCTTGAGGAAAAAATACACATAACATATATATATATAATAAATTATGTATATGTATATAAAACCAAAATGGCCCAAACCTGACACAAATGCTAGAATTAAGACAGGATTATAGACTTCAGAAGAAGGTGTGGGAGGCCAGGCAATATGCTCCTGAGAGGCCAGTGTGCGAAGCCGTGTGAAGCCAAAAGGCTAATGGAGATCCCAAAAGTTTGGAAAAGCCAGGCATGCGCATCATCTGAGGAAAGCCACAGGAAGCGAGCAGGGCTGGCCCAAGGAGGCTGTGGGAACTATAACCAGCTGCAGTGCTGTAGCGGCAGAGCCACCCAAGCCCTTTGGAGTTCACATCTTGCCACTGGCTGCCCCGATGCTCTACATGGAACTACAGAACTTAATGTTTTTGTTTGTTTTGTTTTTTGGTACTGGGAACTGAACTCAGGACCTTGTGCTTACCAGGCAGATGCTGTGCCAGAGCTACATCCACAGCCCAGGACTTAAATGTTTGCCCTGCTGGATTTTGGTCCCAACACTTTATATCCTCCTGTTTGTACCTTTTGGAATGGTAATGGCTATCTTGTGCCATTGAATGTTGGAAGGGTTTAACTTTCTTTTCATTTGTACAGGGACTCACAGTTAAGTTTACCTTAAATCTCAGAGGAGACTTGGGACTTAGACTTTTCAGCAGTGCTGACACTGTTAGGACTTTGGCAACTCTTAGAGATGGACTAAATGCCTTCTACATAAAAGGATGCAGGTGAATCTTTTGGGGCCCAAGGCAGAATGTCATGGCTTGTGTCTAGATGTCTCCCCAAAGCCTCACATGATCACAGGTGGGGATTTTCAGAGGTGGCTAGATCTAGAGAGTGTGATGCTGGGATTAATGGTAAAATGCTGGGATTAATGGTACCCTACACTAAGGCATCCCCCAAATATCAAAGTTTTGACATCTGTCAAAAACGAATTAGATGGGGTTAGCTACGTGTGGTGGCACACACCTATAACTGTAATCTCAGCATTCAGGAGACAGAGGCAGGAAGATCACTTTGAGTTCAAGGAAAATCTGGACTACATAGTGAGTTCAAGGCCAGTGTGAACTACATAACAAGACCCTGTTTCAAAAAATATAAAACAAAACAAAAGAATTAGGGTTATTGTTACTATGTTTATATAACATTTGTTCAAAAATAAAGTGACATGAGAAAGCTTTTGAGGTTATAGGTATGTTCACCATGCCAAATATTTAAATTTATAGTATGCCAATTATACCTCAAAAAATTTACAGGTTTTGAAAAGTAAGAAAGGCTGATCACTCTCTCGGTATTTTCTAGAGTCATACAAAAACATGTCAATCCTTGGGCCTTGCTATGTGTTCTAGGTCAAGTAATCTTCTCTTGGGGTCTTCCTTACTTCACTCTACCTCGATTCTCATTCAGTAAATCTTATTAAATGTCCAATTTGAGGCTCTGTGAATATAGTGATAAATTAGGAATACCTTTATGTGTAAAATTATTGGGTAGGTGGAGTTAATTGCTGTTAACTGTAACTTTTTCGTTTGGGACAGTTTACCATGTAGTTCAGGCTAGTCTTGGACTTGTGGCCATCCTTCTGCCTCAGCCTCCTGAATGCTGGGATTACAGGCATGTGCGACCACCCCAAACTGTAACATTTTAAAGCACCTCCGGTAAGCTGCCATTTTCCAATCAGACTAATTCATTTGGGATGGGATGAGGGCTGGACCTGAGGCCAGTGGTAAAAACCTTGCACTAGCATATTTGAAGTATATATCTCTGGCACACACCTAAGGGATATACCAATGTCAAGGACATTCCCATGATTACTGAGGATAAAGCATACAGCTGCCTGAAAAGTCTCTATGGCACCCATTTTTCTGATGTGAGCCTTACAAAGGAGGGTTAGGTAAGTCTTCACTTCATTTTCTAAACCCTACATTCTATCAAGCTCATAAAACAACACGTTCTAGATACAATGGAGACCACAGTAATTCAAATCAGTATGCTGCAGTGTTTGGTGTTCAACACATGAGTTACAGATTAGCTAAAAATTGACTGCCTCAACCCTTATGGCAGAGAGGACCTCAAGTGACTAGACTCTGGTTTTACAGTCAAAGCAGATGTCTTTCTTTACTCCAGTGTGCAATAAACAAATATTGTCATTTTCAAGTATAACACAACATGAAAAGAGTTGGAAAGTCCTGATTTGGGAGATGTTTCTCTGAACACACAGAAGTATAAAAATCTCCATCAAACTGCCCAGGTGTGAAGATGAAGGAGAATTCAGGTATCTTGAGCTTTATGCATCCCAGGCAGCAAGGGTAACTATGTTGGAATAAGGTCTACTTGCATGTGCAATGTGTTCTCCAGTCTTAGCAGATAACACTGTCATCTTAATGAAAGGTAGAATAAGGAACTAGAACATAAAAACATAAGGCTAGAAAATGTAAGGCTGAGTCAGATCCAGTAGTGCATGTCTGCAATCCTAGCATTCAGGGAGTATGAGGCAGGAAGACCACCAAGTTTGGAGCTGGCCTAGGCAACTCAGTGTGACCTGTCTCAAAAGAGAAAGAATTGTTAAAAGGGCTGGGAATGTATCTCAGTGGTAGAAGATTCCCAGCTTTAATTGCCCCAGTACTGCAAAAGAAAAGAAGAGAGAACAGAACAGAACAGAAAAGAAAAGAAAAGAAAAAAGAAAAAGAAAAAAAGAGAGAAAAGGAAGGGGAGAGGTAAGGTTGACCAAGACAAACATTCAAAATGTAGTAAGTTGTAACTTCAAAACCTGAAAATAAAAAATTTCTTGAAAGGCCTGGCCTTTCCATTCATTTGGCAAAGATTTGTTCAGCAGTTACCAGAGGTTGAACAGAAGGTATAATATATGGTAAATTAATGAAGAAAGTATACAATAAGGACTGAATATCCCATAAGGAAATGAATATACTGCTTAATCTAACATTTCAAGATGACACTACCCTCTGTTGAAACTAACCTAGATATGGTCTCTCTGAACAAAAAGATATACTCAATCATTTGTATAGTGTTCACGTTTTTTGTTTGTTTCATTTTGTGTTTTCTGGGTTTTCGGAGAAAGGGTCTCACTACGTAATGCAGGCTGGCCTTCAACTCCCTATGTAGCCCAGGATGGCCTTGAACTCACAGCAATCCTCCTGCCTCAGCTTCCCAAGTGCTAGGATTACAGGCCATGAGCCACCATGCCTTAATAACCATATGTTCCAACACAGTGCCAGGTTAGGCTAAGAAAATGAGTAAATACAGTCTCTGCATTGAAGCTGCTCCCTGATGATGACTGCTCAAAAGAGCAGGGATTACTGAGGGAGGGGGACAAGAACAAAGACTTCAAGAGCACACATGCTCGACCTAGGGGAGCAGAGAAGGCTTCAGAGAAGACATATTGGCTAGGTTTCTGTTTTGTTGAAAAACATCAACTTCTTACTTCTGTTTCATTCACCCCTCCTTTCTTAATTACAGAACTCCTCTGTTATTCAGTGTAGCATAAGCTCCAGTTCACTATTCTCTTTCACAAGCTCTCCTGCATTTTAAAGGTGGTCCTATAACATGATTTGGGCCTCTGAGATAACAGAAGTTGGGAATTTCTGGGAAAACATCTGCTTTCTAGTAACGGGGTAAATACAGTTGCTATCAACTTTCCCCTCTTCTTACCTTGAATGCAATATAAAAAGCCTCATAACCACGAGGCAACAGCATTAATATAAAAGTCAACATGTTAAGGAGAGCTGAATAAAGAAACAGAATCTCAGTTCTTGGTTAACTGTTGAGAAGCTGAGCAGGTGTCAGCAACCACTAGTTCTCTCCTCCCCACATCTGTTTAACCCCACTCAGGATGAGGTTCTTTGTTACAGCACCTCTCCTTCCTAACACAGTGTTAAAGGATGAAAAGAAGATTGTCAGGGAACAACAGCAGCAAGTCAGGACAAGATAATGCAAGAATGGTAACGTGTGCAAAAGCAGACCCAGAACAAGAGGAGAGAGGGACTTGTTAGTGACACAGCCCATGTGACTCAAATGCACGGCTCCAAGGAGGCCTCACCTGCTTCATCTACAGTGGTGCACTTCTGGTACATGGAGGTACGGAGAGTTGGTGTCCGCACATTCAACAGTCTGATCTTGTCTACTCGGGAATCAAATACCCGGAGTACAGGGTCTTTATCATCATCATCATGGCACATGATTTTGTTATCAATGAAAGAAGCAAACATCTGGGTCTCCAGGAATCTGGAGAGGAAGGGCAGGTAGGGCTCAGGCTGATCTGACAGAAAAGACGCCTAGTAGAACCAAAAGAAAAAAAAAAGTCACTGATAAGGAAGAAAATGGCAGCCTCGACCAGCAAAGTAAATATGCTCAAAGGATGTGGCAGATTAACTCTTCTCTGGAGCATGCAAGATCTATATGAGAAGAAATGTAGAAAATTCCCCTTTTTTTTTGGAGGAAAGGTCTCATTAATTGCCCAGGCTGGCCCTAAACTTGCCACCTTCTCACCTCAGCCTCCCGAGCACTAAGGTCACACCCTACGCTGCCACACCTGGCTTCCTTTTCACTTTTATTCCTTTCCAGTGCGAAGACTGAACCGGGGCCGCGCATACCTAGGCAAGTGCTATACCACCAAGATACATCTCCAGCCCTTTTATTTTATTGTGAGGCAGCTCTGTTGCCCAGGCTGGCCTTCGACCTGTTACCCCTGAGTAGCTAGGATTATAGACATGCACCGCTACCAGCCACCATACACATTCACACACCTAGCATACAGGAGCTTAAGACAGAAGGGTCACAAGCTCAAGGCCAGCCTGGGCTACAGAGCTAGTTCAAAGCCAGCCTGGGCTACATAGTGAGACCCTATCTCAAAACAAACAAAAATTCGTATCAATTCAAGTATCAAAACTTGAATAAGTTCAGTATCTTGAATAACCACAAGATACTGGTGTAAAGTTAGGTAACCTTCTTGGGCAACCCGTCAATTCTGATGCTTATCTATGCATACTTTTCCTCCAGAGTTCTAGCAGGGTATGGGGGCACACCTCTGTAATCCCAGCACTACGAAAGGCTGAGGCAGGAGAACTGCAAGTTCAAGCCGAGGCTGGGCAACTTAGTGAGACCCTGTCTCAAAAAACAAAAATGTGAAGGCTCTGGGTCCAATGCCCAGTACTGGGGGGTGGAAAGTCCTCTCTCCTAGTGTTGTAAGGGAGGGAAAGGAGGAGGTAGGAAAGAAGGATCCTTTGTAAGTCACCTTACAGTAATAACCAGAATATCTGTTCTCAACCAACAAGAGTTTCCCCTCTGCCAACATCACAAGACCATGAACCTAGTTCCAGTAATATGAAAGAAAAAATCATTCTCAGTTACTTCTTCAAGAGATATCTGAAGTTCTCATTCTTCACCACCTCCCAAACAGGATTATACTCACTTTATCAAAGTTTTGCATCTGCTCTCTGTTGGTGAACCAGGATTCCTTATCCTGGCTGGGCTGAATGACAAACACTTCGTAATCTGCAAACATCTGAGTAAAGCGATTTGCAAAAACTTCCCGAATCTGAATGTTTAGCTGGTAAATCCTGAGTTCTTCTTCATCACACTGAACTTTCAGATCCTTATTGCTACTGGGGTCTTCACGCACTTCCAACTACAAAAAAAAAAAAAACCCAGAACGAAAAAGAACAATGGCTGAGAAAACAAACACTTTACCTTTCATCAAAAGAAATATACAAACAGTATTTATAATCCCAGCACCCAGAGACTGAGGTGGGAAGATCTTGAATTTGAGGCAAGTCTGGACTGCATAGCAAGATCCGTCTCAAAACAAAAAAATGCAACTCACCTCAAATTAAAAAAGAAATGTAACTCATCTGATTTTTTCCAGTAGTCTTTTACTTAACAACAACTGGTGAAAAGGTAAAAACAAAAGAAGGAGGGTTGGGCTGGGGATATAGCTCAGTGGAATAAGTGCTTGCTTGGCAAGCACAGGGTCCTGAGTTCCATCCCTAGTACTGCCAAAAAAAAAAAAAAGAAGGAAAAATGGGAAGAAAAATAAAAAAGAGAGCAATATTCCAAAGTAGAGAAAAGATAATTCCATTTGAAGGTGTCTGGCAACTCAACCAAAGTGGAAATAAGAACACTGTACGCAGAAAGAAATCAGCTGCAATGGAAAAAGTGCAACTTATGTCACGGCTCAAGGAGAAAGAGGGGCTCCAGGAAGTCAGTAAGTGAACAATAATGCTGGCTCTTTACCTCCTTGATTTTGTCAGTACACCATATCACTTTCCTTATCTTTCTAAGGGTTTTCTTTTAATAGAAATAAAACTTTAAATCTTCCTAAACTTTTCTCTGCCCTTTAGGTGGCCATGGCTTTTTTTAAGGTATCTGTTGTGGGGCTGGGGATATAGCTCAGTGGAATAAGGACTTGCCTGGCAAGCACAAGGTCCTGAGTTCAAGGCCTGGTACCACCAAAAAAATAAATAAATGAAGTATCTGTTGTATTGACTAAATAAGGCAGAAAAGGAAAATGCCTTACACTTCACTAAAGGAATTCCAACCAAGTTACTATACGGACCTACTTGTTTTCATGTCATTCCCAAAACTAACAGTGAGGACAGGGAGGGTGAAGAGACAGGCAAACACATATAGAATGCTCAGTTTCAAACTCAGAAGACGGACAGCCAGCCGGGTGTGCCTGGGCACACTTGTGATGCCAGTACTCTGGGAGGCTGAGGCAAGAGGACCACAAGTTGGAGTACAGTCTGGGCAACCTAGCTACTTAGTAAGATTCTATCTCAAAATAAAAATTAAAAAAGGGCTTGGGATGTAACTCCATGTGAAAGCCCAGGGTTCAATCCCTAGTATGAATAAATGAACAAATGAAAACAGACAGAGGGAAGAAGGGAGGGAAGGAGGAAAGAAGGGGGAGGGAGTTAGGGCCAAAATCTGTATAGTACCTTCCTCATAATAGCACAGGACTACAACTCAAGAGCACCAGCTCTAGACTAGCTCAACTACTTGCTGGGCCACTGTGTCTTAGGGACAACACAGTGGCTCTCTGAACGATGCAACTGTTAATACCTACTCCATGTGCCTTGGGTTGCTATGGAACTCATAGGAAAATGGATCTGGAAAAGTTCTGAACAGAAGGATCGCATCATCACCCCTCCAAGCTGCCGTCCCCATACTGAACAGCATCAGGCTCTCCTCGCATGCATATGAGGAGCTAACCACACTCAAGAAGCTTTCCTAAGTGTGACATCTGCTAGCGCAGAATATTCGTTCACAAATATGCTGTGCCCTGAACTGGAACTTCCTCACCCCGTACCTTACCTCATCAGGACAGTACTCTGGCACAGATCAACTGTCACAGACTCAAATGCAGGATCTTACCTTTTCCAAGCTCACCCCAGTCCTCTTGACTAAGGCTTGGAGCCGAGCAATAGTTTCATTCTCCTTGAGGAGCTCATAGGAATGCAAAGGAGAGCCAGCAATGTTCCCATTCCTCTTGTCAGAGACGAGCTCAGAGGCCCGGAGCCTCTTCAGCTTGGAGGCACTCTCGCTGCAGTGCAGGTTTCCTTCAGGAGGAATGCCAAATGCCATGAGAATCTCAGAGACTTCCTGGACAAATTCCAATTTGTTGGGAAACTGAGGCAGATCCTCTGGCAGCTCAATGAAGTGGTTGTCAACGTCCACAAAGCAGAGGTTAGCCTGGAAATCAAAACAGGATGAAGAGTACACACAACTCCTGGGCATCAAGGAAGAAGGCTTAGAAAGGATATTGAACATGAGAGGTACAGAAAAACCCCTGCAGTGGGCACATGTGAGAAATGTGAGGCTCAAAAATGAGATAGACCTGTGTTCCAATCCTCCCCTGCCACTTTCTAGTCACATGACCTTAAGAAAGACTTTTCCTCACCAATAAACTAGGGATAAACGTTTGGGTATCATAAGTCACAAATATCACAAGTCTTACATATAGTAAATGCTTATTAAGTGTTTGAAACATCTATGAATTTCAGAGTCAGTGGAAAGACCATTAGGAGTGACTTAAAAAATGCAGGCTCCGTGCAGAAAAGGAGAAAAGAAACAAAAGGAAGGGGAAAAGATAGATAGATGGACAGATGGATAGATAGATGGAT
The DNA here is from genome assembly GCA_004027595.1 of Dinomys branickii. Taxonomy (NCBI): domain Eukaryota; kingdom Metazoa; phylum Chordata; class Mammalia; order Rodentia; family Dinomyidae; genus Dinomys; species Dinomys branickii. Next base: position 20,691 of record PVLD010021906.1, read on the forward strand.
AGATAGATAGATATACAAGGATAGCTTGGATTAAGTGTATTGCTGATGTCTATTAGTTTATTAAAAGGAATAGTTAATGCACAATTTTTTTCTTGACCAATTTTGCATGCTTATATCTGGTAATCTGAACAACTAATTTGAAGACAACAGTATGCAATATAACAAACATTGTTGAATTCCCACCACCTTGTTTCATGAAGCTCTGTATCATTTCTCATTTTTTATTACTTTTGATTCTCTTTAATGGTTTGATCAATCTTGCATTCTTACATCTGGTAATCTGAGCAACTTCACTGTAGATAACAATATGTACTATAACAACCTTTGTTAATTCTTATCTTGTTTTGAAATCTTGTATCATTTTTATTGTTTTTGTGTGGCTTTGTTTTTGTCTTTGTTGTTGTTAGTTATGTTTTTCTTTAAAATAAAAAAAAAAAGAAACTTCAGCTTCCAGTTCTGACTCTGTCACCATCTTCCCATACGATGCTGAGCATACTAAATACATCAGCCCTTTCTGAGTCTCAGTGCTGATTTGTAGGCTGATCTAAGACTGCTTTTGAGAAGATGCAGAGAAAGCACTCTCCACTCTCACACAATGCAGATGGGTTGGGTATTTGAACTAACAAAGAAGGACTTGGCAGTTTCTAACTATGCACTAATTAACTTCAAAAACATCAAAGTATGTTCAAGTTCAATTGAATCAAGGAAGGCACACAAAACATTTTTCACTTAAATTTTCACCCTGTTGGAATGGTGAAGATTTTACAAACGTACAATGCACAATGCTAACAAAGTTGCTAAAAACAAACATTTCATACATTGTTGGGGGAAGCTGTTCATTTTTTTTTTCTTGTTAGTACATGTTTGCAGTTCACGCAGTTTACAATTATCTTGGGGAGTGGTTACATAACACACCACAGCTTGTTCCTTTTTTAATCCCCTTCCCTCCCCTCTCCCCTAGCCCTACAATTCCATATTCCATTCTTGTTGATATCATCATCTTACATGCTACGGCATATAACGTGCACATTCACTGAGGTTATTAGGTTCCTGTGCATGTGTCTTTATCCTACTCACTTCTCACTCCCTCCTCCTCACCCCTTGCTCTTTTCCCATGAACCTCTTCCCTATTGCAAGGGATCCTATACACTGTTATTAGGAATTTAAATGGAGAATTTTCTGGGATAATCTTAGAGACTGTTTTCTTCAAGTCCAACCCCTGAACTGGAACATTACCACCACTTCTATCTACCCCTGCATTCTCACCCGGTCCTGTTCCCTGTCTGACACATTTCTGTTCCCAGTGAGATCATCACCCTCAAGGCTGAACACACTATTTTTTGCTTTTTTTTTCAGAGCTACAGCTCAAACCCAGGGCTTCAGGTACTCTAAGTCTCACACCACAGGGCTACACACCCTACCTCACCTTCTGTTTTTAATTCATAACATCTATATGTATGCCATGAAAGTTTTGCACATTTTAAAATATTCTATGAGGTTTTTATTTTGGGAGTACCCTAGGAATGGAACCACTGTGTTACATGGTATATGAAATGCTCACTTTATAAGCTATTGTTTGGCATGTTTCACTGTGGTAGCAGCAACTGACACTTGGACTAGTGAGCCAGTGCAACCCACCGGCCCGCACTCCTGCCACAGAAGCCGGCCACATCCGAAACTTGCTATCGGCATACTTCTGGAGTTCTGCCAATGAAAGGAGCACAAAACGGTCCTCTGGATGGTGCATCTGATTTACACACCTGTAACTACTAGTGAAAATTTAAAATGTGCATTTTGGAAAACAATGCCTGTTCGTACTTTACACTACTTTCCTATTGGGTCATTTATTATCTTCTCACTGACTTGTAGGAGTTATTTACATTTCTATTTTCTTGACATTAATTCTTTGTAGCTTACACACTATATATATTTTCTCTTCATTTTTGTCTTTAAGTATCTTCTCCCTAATTTAAAAAATCAAATTTATCAGTTTTTTTTATTTTATGGACAGTGTTTTCTGTATATTGTTTACAAAATCTTTATGCAGATGTCAGAAAGGTATTAATATTTTTTCTGCAGGATTTAAATGTGCTTTTAACATTTAATTTTTAATTTATCTAAAATTGATTTTATTGTAGCAAGAGGTACAAATTCCTTTTTCACTTTTTCGCCTACGGATGAGCAATTTTTCTAGCTCCATTATTAAGTAGCCCGTCCTCTGGCATGACTCCTGTGCTGTACACCAAAATGCTCTTCCACTGATCAGTTTATCCCAGAGCCAACTAAGTCTTATATTCTGAAAATGGAGGTGGGAAGGTAATATAAGTCCAGTTTAATATAGCTACTCCATAAACTTTTGATCTATTAAAACCACATTTCAAGGGGTCTTGCATAAAAATACTTGCCGAATGCATAAATTACTATCTATCAACCAATAACCAAAAATGAAAGCTTTCTCATCTCAAAAATTCAAAGAATAAAAGAACTGTCAAGCCATCAAGAAAAGATACTAAAAATACAACTAACTCATTCATCTTGTCATGACATCACTTGCCTTATAGACCCTGTCCATACAGCTAATAGAATAACACACTGTGACTCACTAGAGACACACAAAATAATAATTCATGCCCTTGGTTCTCTTCTCTTTAAAACCAGTTTTCTAATAGGAAGCACAGAGGCAGCCAAAAACAAAATCCATTCAACAAGGTATGGTTGGCTTTTCTTCCATTGCTGTGAGCCCAATCTCATGTCTGCACAGAATTTTTTTTTTTTTTGGCAGTACCAGGGATTGAACTCAGGACCTTGCGCTTGCCAGGCAAGCACTTATTCCACTGAGCTACATCCCCAGCCCCTGTGAAGAATTTTATAAACCCCATATTCCGTGCTCATATTGGTGAATACCACTGGTAGGAGGAAGCCGAAGAGACAAAGCAGCTCAGGCACATTTCAGAGACGGGCTTTAGTAAGGTAAGATGGGAGCTTCTAAGTAGATACTAGCGGTCATTCTTTGCAAAACTGGGCTGAAAAAAGCAAGGCTAAGCACACAAAGTGAAAAAGTCTGTCAGTTTCTAGGCACATACAGTAATCTCAGACTGTTTCCTCCTACATACAGAGGGACCCGGCAGATAGAAACAACTTGCAGCCTACCAGGCTCTCCTCTCAGCTGAGAAGGAACTTTCCACAGTTCACCTACTAGCACAGCTTTGAGCACTGCCCAGTTAAAGGGCCAATAAATGTTTCCTACCTACAAACACGCGACTTTCTGCTCATTCTTTTTCCAGCTCCTACATAGCGTCTTTGGGAGAAGCAGCACATGGGACAGATACTGGACTCCAGGGGATCATCTTCCCTGTTAACCTCCTGCCTTATTGGGAGGAGTCACGGATTCCCAATGCTGAGTTCCTAACAACAAATCACAGCCAGCTCCACCCATACACACAGCCTTTCCCCATCCCACCTGCCTATCCTCATGTGATTCACTGCAGGGGAGCTCAACACATACATTACTAGAGGGAAACTATCAAAAGAATCTGAAAGGCAAGGACCAGAGGGGAGGTCAGTTTAAGACAGAAAAAAAGTGACAACTTCCCCTTTAATATCTCTGCTTACTTCCCTGGATGTGGATGAAATACCTCCTTCCTCAATTCAGACAATGAAGCCCCAAAGAGAAGCACAAGACAAAGGACAACTTACAAAGGCAGCCCAACACTTTCACTTGCTCAGGGCCAGTGAGCTGAGCTCATGTGTTGGTGTAAAGAAGGACAAAGGGCTTTTTACAGATTTCTGATGTCCAAAGATAGGCAGCAACTGATGAATCCTGATGCAGGGGACTAGAAAATGTACACTTTCTGTCCTTCTGGAAAAAGTCCCTTTTATAAACCAAGTTTGCCCCACCTCACCACCCTCCTAATCCCTCATTTACATGGCCACAGTGGGTGTTCCTAGTTCTGCCGGAAAGCTTCTAACAGAATTTAAAGATGTCCACCAGCTGGACATGGTGGCACACACTTGTAATCCCAGCACTCAGGAGGCTGAGATAGGAGGATCACTGTAAGTGTGAGGCCAACCTGGGCTATGAAATGTGTTCAAGGCCAGCCTAACTTTACAGCAAAACTTTTTCTCAAAAAAGACAAAAAGAAAAAAGATGCTCACCAAAACACTGAAATAGGTCATCTCTGGGTAATAAAGTGTGAATTAACTTTTACTGTTAGACTTTACTATAAACATGTATCATTTCTGAGATACTCCAAATGTATTTCAAATATATTGTCTCTCTCCATTCATTATGTGTACTCTCATGGTGCTTCCTCCCTTGAGAAACCCAGTTTTTCCACAGGCTCTATACAAACTCAGACACTCCAGAGGTATGTGCTAATCACCACAGTGGAATATACCCACTACAAACTGCCCTCATGGGTGTGTGACCTTCAGACAGACGGTCTGGGCAACGCAGGGCTCCGAGACTCCAGAACTGCTCAGGGGCCACGTGCTGCCCTCCTCAGTCCCACTATCACCACTCCTGCCCAAGCAGACCACAGTGGAGGCCAGATGCGGCGGTGCAGAGGCTGCAGCAGTGCTGCGGATGCACCAAAAACAGAGGCTCTAAGGCATCAGAATGTAGAAGATTTGGGGCTTCAACTCATACTTTCTCAAACAGTCCCATTAGGAGAACTGCTGATCTCCCAGCAGCCTTTCACACAGTCAGCTGCATCAGCGTACAAGGAATGATGCTGAAAGATCCTGCAGGGGACAGACTTGCCCTAAGTGTATACAAGTGGATGCCAAAGATGAAAACAAAACTGAAAAATCTGTTGCTTAGTGACCTACTTATCAGATTATGCCTGCAGCATGCCTCTTTGGACTTCAGCCTTCAATCATTTCTTCTTATTCTTATTTTGATTTAGAAAATCATAACTAGAAGTAGGTATCAATATTAAATATATATTTGCTTAAGGCCAAAAGCTCCTTTTTGAGTCTTTGTCATCTACTCTTCATGCACATTTATGCATATAGCACCAAGTACACAAAAAAGGTAGTAACTCAACAGTTTGCACCATCATTTAGATTGTTTCCTTTAAATAATCTTTCCCTCCCCTAGAAGAACACAAAACTCTTCAAGAGTCAGAGAAGTAAAAGGAGAGGAAATGGAGGACGCTTACAGAAAGACAGGTTGATTTTGAAACCAAAGGAAAAGTTGGGGGAAGAAAGACAGGCATTTGAGTATAAGTATCACAGATTCGGTCTAATTATCAAGGACATTCATCAGGGATGCTGCCAAGACAGGCCTGTGACATAACTGCTGCTCAGATGCCATTCCATAACAATGCCCGCTTCTACAGAGATCTCCCTACTCATACCCTCCAGTTACATCCAAAAATATGTCCCCTCCAAGTCTTCACAGCAGCTTCAAGATGTATCTCAGCGGTAGAGCGCTTGCATAGCATAGGCAAAGCCCTTAGTTAAATCTCCAGCACTGGGGGAAATGGTAGAGAGAAGAAACAAGAGTCACACTACATCAACACTCCAAACACTTCTTCCAGCACTTTCTAACAAATAACTAAGAATTGTAGGAAAGTACTTCTCTCCATGACCAATTCTGTTGTAAATCTAAGAAAATGAAAGTAAAACGATCTTTTTCTCTTTTCTGTGGTGCTGGGGATCAAACCCAGACCTTCCTTGTTCATACCAGGAAAGTCCCCACCACTGAGTCACACTCTCAGTGCCAAAAGTATCTTATTTCTAACCATGTTTTCAGACTATTTTAGAATGAAGTAGGAAATAAATATCTTTTAGCAATTGTTTTGGTATCTGAAATCAGAGGAAGAGCAGGCCACAGCAAGAGAGGAAAAGAATTTCTTCTGGGCTTTCTTTATCTTGAATTAGGAAAGTTTTCAAAACTGGCTCAGGACCACAAGAATCACTACAGTCAGGTCAACTTCTTCAGATCAACTGTGACCTATAAAAGAAAACTATTGACTAATATATGTCTGACTAATAAGGCAGTAATTAAGTCATATTATGTGGGATATAAAATAATAGGAGGTAAAAGGTATTAGAAGTAAAACATAAGTTAACACATGATAACAATTGAAGTTGGCTCTTGAGAACAGGGATTCATTATGTTCCTTTTGGGCAAAAGTTTTACATAATAAAATATTTTTCTAATAAACCTCTTTAAAAGTATGTAAAATACCATGTTTGAAAAATGTGTGTGAAAAAGGAAACTCATAAACAAATAGATTATAATGTACACAGCTGATAAAGATGGTGTCTCTAGAATGATAAAAATTAAACTAAATGTTGACTGTACGTTTTTTCACATATCCCAAAATAAAAGAAACTTGGCGACACCGCTCTGGGCTCATTCCAAAGCCCCTGTCCCCCCAGGCCTGGATTAAGGTCAGACACACCACCGCTCCGGCTCTCACCTCTTGAGGCAGCTCCAGCTTCGACCGGTCATCCAGTCCATTGGAGTGCAAGCCCATCAGGTAGGGGACAGGTGCATCTAAGAAATGCAGGAGAGAAGCTGGGAGGATAGGGACGTACACATGCTGCCACTGGAAAGGAAACATGAGCGCTGTAATCGTCTCCGCCACGGTCATCAGTCTCTGGTAATCTAGGGCAAAACAAAAAAGGCAGACATACAAACCACATCAAAAGTGAGGCACTTAGTTTGCAAATACTAAGTTAAAGATGGCAGTGCAATTTCACATTTCACTTCAAAAGAATTAGAATAAATCTGAGTGGAGATATGTCCAGTGGGCTCCTCTGTGGGTATTAGAGAGACAAAGAATGTGATAGACCACAAGTTGAAATATATCCCCCCACATTCAGGTCCAACTAGTACGAAAGTTTAATTCGGAACTCTGACAGAAATAGTAAATAGTACTGTGCTCCAGATACTGCCTCAGAATGTGTGCAGCAGAGTCTCTTAAGTGGAAGCAGGGAGGGGACCAAAGTCATAGTAAAGGAAGACTGCCTGCGCCCTGCCTCAGCAAGGAAGGCACTCAGGCACCTCCGCACAGTAAGGGAGCTTTGAGGGCTGCCTACCACCGTGTCTGACTAATCAAAGAGAGTGGCCTGTAAATAACTTTTCATTCCTGTGATAAAGACACACATTTGATCATCAACCTCAGGTCCTGCCACAGCTCCTAAAAACCCTGGAATATTTTGAATGCTAATGAATGGCTTGTGTCTAGAGTCCCTGGACCACTTCAAGATAGGTGGTGGTCACCAATAAGCCAAGGCCTGATTAGAAGGTTGGGACTTTCAGCCCAACAGAACCCAAAACAAGGGGAGGGGTTAGAGATTGAGTGAGTCAACATTGAAGAAAGATCTCACCAACAGGCCTGTGTAGTACTGAAGCCCCCACGAAAAACCCTTAAGTGACAGGGTTCAAAGAGCTTCTGGGCCAATGAATACAATGAGGTCTCTTTTTTGATGAGTTTTTTCTGGTTTTTTGTTTGTTTGAGACTGGGTCTTGGTATGTAGTCCAGGCTGGCCTCAAACTTAGGGTGATCCCCCTGCCTCAGCCTCCTGAGTGCTGGGATTATAGGCATGCACTACCACACTTGGCTACAGTGAGCTCTTTTAAATCAGAAGCTGTAAAGTGAAGCTTCAAGAGCCACATCCGCAAACAAATGCTTTTTATTTGGCCTGCAGTGTTTAGCAAGAACACTGCTGTGAACATTTTAAAATCTCAGAATTCATGTAAAAAAGTCCAGGAGGTCCTCCTTAAATAAATAAATAAATAAATGGGAGAACTGAATATCGTTAGGCCAGCATCCCCACTAGCAATTAACTGTAATTAATTAGTGGCTGTCCACTGCAGACAGGGTATATATTCTTTAATTCAACATAGTCTTCATTACTTCATTTTCAAACTAGATCCAAAACTCCAATCATTTCTTACTACTTCATGGTTGCGTTCTTCCTCCTGGCCAGTATCATCTCTCACCCAGATTATCACAATGGCCTCTTAACTACAGATTCTTTCCTTTCCTCCATGCCTCTTCAGGGATATAGTCTTTGGGCAGTGACTAGAGGGTCCTGTTACAAGTGTCAGTTATTCATTTAGAAAACATTTACTGAGTCACTGTTCTATGCTTACAACACATCAGTAAGCAAAAGCAAAAAGCCCTGCATTGTGCAGGTTAAATATCACTTTTTTGTCCAGGGACCAAATCTGGTACAATTTGATAATATCAAAATAAATATCACAGTAATGGATTATAACCTACTAAACAAAATAAAAATCTATGATTCCAGAAAATGGTAAATATACAAGGGCAAATGAAATGCTCTTCCTTACATAAAATGCCCATGTGTTAATAGAGTTACAAAATCACCATTTTTCAACTATTACTGAAATTACTGATTCAGACCAGACTCATTAGTAGATGTTAAAACTATCAGGTAAAACCTTACAAAAGGAATTGGATGCAAAGCGTCTCCCTACGAATTACTTAACTAAATGATATCATCAAATCAATATTGCCAAAAAGGGGGCAATGACAGTACATGCCTCCTGTAGTACGTATCAACATTACATGCCTCCTGATACACTGAGAAAGCCACAACATCACCTTTGTCATATCCCTGCAAAAATCTGTAACCCAAATCCAATCTTGACAAACCCAAATTCAGAGAAATTCTGTAAGATAACTTGCTGGTACTATTCAAAAATTTCAACATTAAGAATAAAAAATAAAGGCAGAGAAACAGATAACTAAACACAATGTATGTTACTAAACTAGATCCTGGGTCGGGAATAAAATAATTATCATAATATCTTGTTGGACAATGTTAAACTTCCTAAATTTGATAATCATGTAATTACACAAAAGAATGCCCTTGTTCTTAGGAAATAAAGGTTTGGTCATGCAGGAGTCAAGGGACATGGTGTCTGTAATAGCTCTCGACAATTGAATTATGTTCACACGCATATACAGGGATAAAGCAACTGTCGCAAGATGCTAACATTTGGTGAATTTCTGAGAGTGTATACAAGAGTTCTGCAAACATTCATATCTGAATAAAAGGTCAAAAAATTAGAATCTATGGTGGTTATGTGTACAGTCCTTCCTGCAGCCTGCAGCACTCCATGTGACCTGACGCCCATGACATCTCCAAGTCATCTCCCACTTCCCTCCCTCTCATTCACTCCATCTGACCCACACAGTTCCCTTTTTTCCTTCCTTCCCTTTGAGACAAGGTGTCACTATGTAATTCAGACTGGCCTCAAACTCAAAGTAAGTAATCCTCCTGTCTCAGCTGCCTGAGTGCAGGGATTATAGGCATACAGCACCATGCCTGGCTCTTCCTTGTTCCTAAATACAGGAAACATATTCTGGTCTTAGACCCTTTATGTTTCATGTGTCCTTCAAATAAATATCTTTTCCTATAGATGAACAAGTCACTCAGAGAGGTCTAACCTCATTACCCTGTTAAAAACTGCAAGGTATCTCCCCAAGAAACTTATCTTTTCCCTGTTTTACTTTTCTTCATAGACCTTATTAACTACCTTCCATACTGTGTGTTTTACTTATCCCTCTTTTCCCAATAGCATATAAGTTCCAATACAGAAACAATTTCTCAGCCAGGCATGGTGGTGTACACCTGTAATCTCAGCACTTGGGAGGCTAAGACAGGAGGATTATTGCAAGTTTGAGACCAGCATGGGCTACAAAGTGAGTTCAAGGCCTGAACTGCATAGTGAGAACCTGTCTCAAAC
>PVLD010021907.1:0-30422 GCA_004027595.1 Dinomys branickii
TTCTGCTGAGATTTGTTCTTCTGTCTTCCCTTTTTTGGGTATCAGATTCAAAATATTGAGCAATAGATTCCCCAGGCAGTTCAGCAGGCAAAGGTCTGCTGCAGAGGCTGCTCCAATGACTTTTCTTTGGGGGAATGTCCCTTAAGCTTTCTGCTGAGAGTTCCGCTTAAAAGGCTGTACAGATGTTGGTTAGCTACTCTCTAGCGAGAGACCTGGGTGAGGTGTGTAAGACCGCTCCCCCGCCCTCCCGGGGTTCCCTGCAGGTATGGGGATGGATCTCCTCCCCCACTTGGTGATCTGGTCGCGAGCGCAGATAGCTCACCAGTTTTCGGAGTCCCTGCAGGCAGGAAGGTTCCAAGGTGCCAGTTTTCTGTGCTATGCTCGCGATCCGCCGCTCACAGCCACTTGTTTCCTCGCGCTCTCCGGGTCCGGGGGAGGGAGCGGGATGCTCCGCTCCTCTGCTCCTCGCGCCGCCCTGGCCACGGACCACAGGCTGCCGAGGGTCTAGGCTGCGCCGCCTGCCTGATGCGCGCAAAATGTGAGACTGCCGGGCGTTGCCGCTGCTAAAAAGCTGATCTCTGTCGGGAGTCGCCAGACTGTCTCTTTAATCTTAATGTGCATGGATCTACATTTCTACTATAAGTTTTAAAGAATTTAATGTTAGCTGGTACAATGGTACACACCTATAGTTCTAAGTACTTGCGAGGCTGAGTAAGGAGGCCAGCAAATTGAAGAGCAATTTGGGCAACTTAGTGAGACCTGCCTCAAATAATAATTTTAAAAGGGCTGGGGTATAATTCCCCTCTAGAGCACTTGCCTAGCATGCATCAAGCCTCTGGGTTCAGTCCCCAGTAAAAACAAAAAGGGAGATTTAAGCTCTTCTTAAAATATTTTATTATAATTTTAGATTTATAAAATTGTGAAAATATTTAGTTTCTGTACACACTTCCATTCCCTTCTTATTAATAACTTAACCAACCATGGTACACCCATCAAAACTAAGAAAAGAAATTAACCCTGTGCAATTCTTTTAATAGACTACAAACTATTCTGATTTCACTAGTGTCTTAGTTACTTTTCTCTCATTGCTGTGACAAAATACCCAACACCCAAAATGAAGGAAGGAAAGGTTTCTTTTGCTTACAGTTTGTGGAGGTTTCAGTCCATACTTGGCTGCTTCAGAGGCAGAGTGGCACATGACAGGGAGCAAAACTGTTCATGGCAGCAGAGCACAGCAAATCAAACAACCACAACAAAAGGGAGGAATGGCTGCAAGCAACCTCTTTCCTTCTCTTACATTGTAAACATCCTACCCCCATCCAGGGGTCGTGAACCTCTCACACAATCTCCATGCCCTCCTCTTCCACAGGCTCAGTATGTTTACAAAGTAAGCACCCCAGCTTCCTGCTGAGTCACTCAGCCAAACCTCTTGACTCCCCAAGATGACACAATGTATTAACCATAACATTCCACCCCTTGTCAACTTGGCAATTAGACACATTTCCTTAAAGCAGTTTCCAGACACAAAGACATGCTTATATTAGAACCATAACATTTTGCCCCCATACAAATGAAAATTAAACACTTTCAACATTTAAAGGCACAAAATAAACATTACCATTCCAAAAGGTACAAACAAGGGGATACAGAGCATTGAGAGCAAAGCAAGTCCAACGTCCAGCAAGGCTAACATTGTGTCTTGTACTTCCACATCCAGCATCTGAAGCAACAAGTTTTACATTGTGAGCCCTAAAGGGCTTGCATGAGTCCACTTCTATGGCACTTCTGGTGGTTACAGCCTCCATGGCTTCTCTCTTAGGCCTGCTTTGCTCCCTCCTTGCAGTTTTCCTCAGCTGATCCACATTGCTGGCTTTTCTAAACTTCTGAGGTCTCCAGTGCACCTTTTGCTTCACACTCACAGCCTCACACACTGCCCTCTCAGGGGCACACTGCCTGGCCTCCCAGCCTTCTAAAATCTGGTTGGAAGCCTCTTTAACCTCAGAACTCTTGCATTTTCCTTGCACCTAAAGCCAGGGCCATGTGGATGATGCCAAATTCTGCTGCCACCTGGAGCAGTAGCCAAACTTTTCTCTATATTGGCCATAGGGATGGAGTGTCTGGGTCACTTGGCACACTGAATCCAATTCTGAGGAGCAAATTCTCTATGACGCCTCCATTCGGGAACCTGGTGTGACAGCCGCTGCCATTCTGGAACATGGTGCTCTTGGGCTTCCTTCTCAGCAGTAGAGATCCCCTCAGCCTCATCTTTGCAGTGCACAGCTTTAGTGGAGTTTTCCTTCTGGCCAAACTCACAACGTTTTAAACCATCCTGCTGGGATCTTGGCTCTTAATTCTCAATATAAATCTGGCTAAAAGCTGCCAACAGTAGCCATGCCACTGCCCCAATATTCGACTGCCTCGAAATTTCTTTTGCCAGATTAATCAGTTCACTGTCACCCTTAATCTCAGTCTTAGGCAAAGTCTCTGAACATGAGGAAAATGCAGACAAACTTTCTGTCAAGCTGTAACGTACATCGTCTGGAGTCCAACAACCAACGCAGCCCTTTTTCCCAAGAGAAACCTCCTGAACCTGGTCCTTACTGGCAGGATTTCTGTCAGCCTTCTGGTCTTCCAAGCTCTGACCAGACATCTCCAAACCTTTCCAAACTCTTCCCATGAGCAATTTCCAAATGCTCTTGAAACACATGGTCAGGTATAGTCACAGCAACAGCCTCACTCCACTGGTACCAAATTCTGTCTTGGTTACTTTTTTCTCGTTGCTGTGACAAAATACCCAACGCCCAAAATTAAGAAAGGAAAGGTTTATTTTGCTTACAGTTTGTGGAGGTTTCAGTCCATACTTGGCTGGTTCTGAGGCACAGTGGCACATGGCACAGGGCAAAACTGTTCATGGCAGCAGCACACAGCAGAAAGTACACCAACAAAAGGGAGGAATGGCTGCAAGCAGCCTCATTCCTTCTCTCACATTGTAAACAGGCTACCCCCACCCAGGGGGCGTGAACCTCTCACACAATCTCCATGCCCTCCTCTTCAACCGGCTCAGGATGTATACAAAGTAAGCACCTTAGCTTCCTCCTGAGTCACTCAGCTAAACCTCTAGACTCCCCAGGTTAACAGAATGTATCAACCATAACATACCCTTAAGGTGTCCCTTAAGTAGATTCCACTCCAGGGTAGGTGGATGCCATCTGGAGAGAGCAGAGAACAAAATCTGATCAGCCTATCCACCCTCAAACTGATGTGCAATTCTATCCTCCCAGAAAACTCATGAACTGTGTACTTACTCCTACTGGACATCTACAAGCTAAGTTACAATTGACCTGGTGACAGGGATATCTAGAAGGAAGCATATCTTTGTAATAAACTATTGCTTTTTTTATTCTTTATTCTTTGGATGAAGGCATAAAAAGGCAAGTTGGAAGTGCTTAGATATTTTTGAGCCACAAAGGAGATCACCTCAAAATAGAACTAACAATTGGCTAGAGGACTTTCACCCCATGCACTGGGCAAAGTCTCCAGCCACTTGTGTTCATTACCTAATCATCTAGGCAACCTTTCTTAACAGGACAAGACTATGTGTTATCTAAACATTGAAGCTCACAGTTTAAACTTAAATTAACCATCTAGCAATCACAATTAAATATTGTTAAAGGCAAGTTAGTTAAGGCTGACAAGAATCTCTTTTTACTTTTAGTTAGCATGTGTAAGGCACAAATGTGAATCGTTTCCCTCCTAGCCTTTGAAATGTAAATTGTTGTAACCTGCTCAGCCTAGTTTCTGAAGCGTGGCTCAACTGAAGAGTTTATGGAGAATTCCTAGTGTACTGGCAAAGAGAGATAGGTATGATAGATAAGTGGAGATGTTTTTAGTGATCAGGAGCCAATTTCCACTGAGGAACTTTTGGATATCCTCCAGAGAGCAGCCCTGGCCATGACCCCTCAGTTGTTCTCAGTTTCTGTTGTCCCACAGAGCCAGAGATCAGTCTCCAGAAAAGAATCCAGCTGTCTCTCTGGTCAACATTCCATCAGCCGTTGGCTTTAATGGGGATACACCAAAGAGATGCTGGGGAAAACTGTCCTCTGCTTCGAAGAGTGGTAGCTGCTCTAAGAGCTTTTAACTAGCTGTCAGAGTGACCACTGTTTGTCAGAATTTTACAAGGGATAGTTAAAGCCGGAACAAGATTACCTACAGTAGACCTAGGAGAAGAAGAAAGGTCGGAGATCCTCCCTTAGACTAAATATGTTTTGGTCCCAGAAGTGTGCTGCTTTCGGAGATAGCTCCTTCTGGTGTCACTCAGAAGTCAGTTCTCTCCACTGTGTCTCAGGTTCAGCCTCCCGAGGGAGACCTGCCCAGAACATTAAGCTGTGACATGGCTTTTATGTGTGTTCTCTTGGACGGGCAAAATTCCAATGTCTCATCTGACCCAGAGACGGGGTATGTGTTCTCTCTCTAAGGTGACTTCCCTGTCTTTGGCATTAACAAATGCTCATCTTCTATGGGATTAACTTAGTTGGAACAGTCTAGAGTCCTTTCTCTAAGTCTCAGCTGGATTTTCTTTTTATTTTAAAAAATAAAAGCACAAAAACATATTAACAAACAGACACAAATTAGCATAAGAAATACTACAATCAAAACTGATTTACAGACAAGGTGACATGGACTCAACAATGGTTGTTGCTTTACCTATTGATATCTTCGAAGTGTATATACATGAACACAGATACAGACATGCGAAATTGGTCAAATATTTAATCATCTCAACAACAGAAAAACACAAAAAACAGAAAACAAAAGACAAAAATAAAATAAAATAAAATAAATAAAAACCAACAATATTTGCTGCTTTGCATATTGATATCTTCCAAGTGTGTGCTCAGGATAACACATACAGACATACAAGATTGATTGAATAACCCGTCGTCAATTATTCCTTAGCATTGAGTGATATAATACAATAGTAGAACCATGTTAGCCCTCCTGCACATACGTATACACATATATGCATACATACATTTTTTGCCTCTCTCTTTTCTCCTTTTCCTCATCCCATCTGTTCTTTCTTTTTGAACAGATTTCCTTCATGTCTCTTAGTTTATATTCCCACCCTCAGGTTCTTACACCAGTGATACAATACGTTGCCTGCACATATACTGCTGATTTATTTCACTTATGAGTATGGACTCCAGTTCTGACCATTTGCCTACGAAGTCCCCAAAACTGTCTTTCTTTATAACTGAATAATATTCCATTATATAAAAAATACCAGTTTTTAAATCCAGTCTTCTGTGGATGAACACTTGGGTTGCTTCCACATTTTAGCTATTACAAATTGCGCTGTTATAAACATGGGTGCACATATATCAGAGTGATATGATGTTTTCAGATCTTCTGGGAAATTACCCAGAAGGGGAATAGCTGGTTTGAATGGAACCTCTAGACCTAGTTTGCTGAGAAATCTCCAAACGGCTTTCCACAGTGGTTGAACCAGTCAGCATTCCCACCAGCAATGTAATAGAGTCCCTATTCTCCACAGCCTCACCAGCATTTGTTATTGGATGACTTTTTCATACTGGCTGGTCTTACTGGGGTGAGATAAAATCTCAATATTGTTTTTATTAGCATTTTTCGAATGACTAAGGATGTGGAACATTTTCTCATATGTTTATTTGCCATTTGTATTTCTTTATCTGAGAAGTGTATATTCATCTCAGATGCCCATTTCTGGATTGGGTCTTTCAATTTGGACAGGTACATGTTTTTTAATTCTTTGTATGTTCTAGATAGCAGTCCTTTGTCTGAGGGACAGCCAGCTAGGATTTTTCCCAATTTGTGGGTTTTCTTTTTACTTTGCTGGTGATTTCTTTAGATGTACAAAATCTTTTCAGTAGGATGAGGTCCAAATTATTGATTCTTTGAAGTGTTTCCCTTGCAGTTTCATTTTTGTTCATGAATTCCCTGCTTATCCTATGTCTTCAAGATTTTTACCTACTTTCTCTTCCAATAGATTTAGAGTTACTGTTTTAATATTGAGGTCTGTGATCCATTCTGACCTGAGTTTGGTGCATGGTGATAGACTGGGGTCTATTTTCAGTTTTCGGCAAGGGGCAAGCCAGCTTTTCAAGCACCATTTATTAAACAGGCCTTCTTTTTTCCAGTGGGTTTGGTTGAACCCCCCCTTTGTCAAATATTAGGTAGCTGAGTGGGTTTTTTGTTGTGGTTGTATCTTCCAGTCTGTTCCATTGATCCTCAGGTCTGTTTTTTAGCCAGTACCAGGTTGATTTTATTACAGTTGCTTTGTAGTATAATTTCAGGTCAGGGATTGTGATTCCACCTGACTTGTCTTTATTGCCCAGGATTGCTTTTGCTATTCTGGGTCTCTTCTGGTTCCAGATGAATTTGAGGCATATTTTCTCTAGATCTGTGAGGTATGCTAATGGTAGTTTAATGGGAATGGCATTGAATCTGTACAACAGTTTTGGTAGTATGGCCATTTTTACAATGTTAGTTCTTCCTAACCATGAGCAGGGTATGATTTTCCATTTATTGAAATCCTCTTCGATCTCCTTTTTCAGAGTATTGTAGTTTTCACTGAATAAAACTTTCACATTCTTTGTTAGGTTGATTCCTAAGTATTTCAGTTTCTTGGTTGCTATTGTTAAAGGTATGGTTTCCTCGATTTCTCTCTCAGTCTGTTTCTTGTTCGTTTATAGGAATGCTATTGATATTTGGGTGTTGACTTTGTATCCGGCCACGCTGCCGAATTTGTCAATTAATTCCAGGAGTTTTCTTGTGGAGTTTTTGGGGTCCTCCATGTATAGTATCATGTCATCTGCAAATAGTGATAGTTTGACTTCTTCCTATCCCATCCTTATTCCTTTTATTTCTCTCTCTTGTCTGATTGCTCTGGCTAGTGCTTCCAGAACTATGTTGAATAGGAGTGGTGACAATGGACATCCTTGTCTTGTTCCTGACTTTAAAGTGAAAGTTTTCAGTTTATGTCCATTTAGTATGATGTTGGCTGTTGGTTTGTTATAGATGGCTTTGATCAGATTGAAATAGAGGCCATCTATTCCTATTTTTTTAAGGTTTTTAACATGAGTGCATGTTGGAATTTATCAAAAGCCTTCTCTGCATCTATTGAGATGATCATGTGGTTTTTGTCTTTGACTGTACTGATATAGTGTATTACATTAATTGATTTGCGAATATTGAAGCATCCCTGCATTCCTGGAATGAATCCTACCTGGTCGTGGTGTATAATTTTCCTTATGATTCGCTGTAATCTATTTGCCAATATTTTGTTGAGTATCTTTGCATCTATGTTCATTAGAGAGACTGGCCTGTAGCTCTCTTTCTTGGTGGGGTCTCTCTCTCGTTTTGCTATCAGTATAATACTTGCCTCCAGAAATGTGTTGGGGAGAGTTGCTTCCTTTTCGATTTCATTGAAGAGTTTGAGGAGTGTTGGCTTTAGATCTTCTCTAAATGTTTTATAGAGTTATGCTATGAATCCATGAGGGCCTGAGCTTTTCTTTGTTGATAAGTTTTTAATAACGTTTTCAATCTCATTAATTGATATTGGGTTGTTCAGGATTTTTACGTCTTCCTGATTCAATTTTGGCAATTCGTACCTTTCTAGGAATCTGTCCGTTTCTTCTGTATTTTTTATCCTATGGGAATACAGATTTTCAAAATAGGTATTAATGATCTTTTGTATTTCTTTTGGATCTGTAGTGACTTCATCCTTTTCATTCCTTATTGCATGAATTTGAGATCTTTCCCTGTTTTTGATAAGGTTGGCTAGGGGTTCATCAATTTTATTTATTCTTTCGAAGAACCAACTCTTTGATTCACTAATTTTTTGTAGAGTTTGCTTCATCTCAATTGCATTAATTTCTGCCCTGAGTTTTATAATCTTCTCCCTTCTTTGGGCTCTTGGTTTGGCTTGTTTCTCTTTTTCTAAGATTTTGAGGTGTAGCATTATGTGTTTATTTGCTCTCTTTCTATTTTCTTTGTATATGAGTTCATTGCTATAAATTTCCCTCTGAGAACTGCTTTCATTGCATCCCACAGATTCCGGTAGTTTGTACTTTCGTTTTCATTTATTTGTAGGTAGCTTTTAATTTCTTCTTTAACTTCTTGTGTGACCCATTTGTTATTTAGGAGGTTGTTGTCTAATTTCCACGTGTTTGTGTGCTTTTTGGAATTGTCTTTGTCATTGATTTGCAATTTCATTGCACTGTGGTCAGATAATATGCATGGGATAATTTCAAGTCTTTTGAATTTAGGTAGATAAGCTCGATGGGCTGGAATGTGGTCTTTTTTGTAGAAAGACCCATGTGCAAGTTGAGAAAAATGTGTATTCTGATGTTGTGGGGTGGAACACTCTATATACTTCTACTAAGTCCATTTGTTCACACTTTTGGTTCAGGTCTGTTATTTCTCTGCTGAGTTTCTGTCCAGTTGACCTGGCTCTTTGCATCAGAGGGGTGTTTAGGTCCCCTATTACAATAGCGTTGTTGGTTATTTGATTTTTTACATCTGTTAAGATTTGACTTGTAAAGTTAGGTGCACCATTATTTGGTGCATAAATGTTTAGGATCGTTACCTCTTCCTCTTGCAGCTTTCCCCTAACTAGTATGTAATGGCCTTCTTTATCTCTTTTGATTGTTTTTGGTTTGAAGTTTACATTGCTTGAAAACATAATAGCTACCCCTGCTTTTCTCTGGGGACCTTTTGCATGGAGAATTGTTTTCTAACCTTTAACTTTCAACCTGTGAATTTCCTTTGGATTAAAATGTGTTTCCTGTATAGAGCATGTCATTGGATTGTATTCCTTAATCCACTCTTCCAATCTTTTCCTTGTGACTTTTGAATTGAGGCCATTTACATTAATGGTTTTCATGGTTATATGTTGGCTTATTCTAGTAATGTTATTTACTTGATATTTTTCTTCTTTTGCTGACTGTTTACTTGCTTGTTATGTTTAGGGAGTTATTTCTATAGCTGTTCTTGGGTTTGTGTTCTCTTTTTTCTCTGCCTAGAATATCTTTTAGTGCTGTTTGCAATGCTGATTTGGCACACATGAAGTTGTTCAGTTGTTCTTTGTCGTGAAAATATTTATTTCTCCATTGAATTTGAGGGATAGTTTTGCAGGATACATCAGTCTTGGTTGGACGTTTTTTTGTCTCAGAATCTGTAATACCTCGCTCCAAGCTCTTCTTGATTTCATGGTTTCCGTTGAGAAGTCTGCTGTGATTGTGATGTGCTTTCCTTTATAGGTGATCTGTTTCATTTCTCTAGCAGCTTTTAATATTGTGTTCTTTTGCTGGATATCTGGGATCTTGATTATTATATGTCTGTGTGTGTTTTTCTTTGTGTTATGGATCGTTGGGCTTCTATATGCCTCGATTAACTGAACTTCAGTATCTTTTACCTTGTTTGGGAAATTTTCTGCTATTATTTCAGCCAATATTCTTTTTATATTGTTTGTGAGGTCTCCTACTGTTTCACTCACTCCTATTACTTGAATATTATTACCTTTTACCTCATGTTGCAGCTGTTGGATTTATTTTTCTTGTCTTTGATGATTTTATGAGATCCTTCCTTTCTTGCTCATAAGCTGCCATGCTGTCTTCAAGGTCTCAAATTCTATCTTCGGTTTCATTTAAGCATTTTGCAAGCTTTCTGTGGAAGTTTTGAAATCCTGGCATTCTCTTTGGACCTGTTTCATTCTTGGTAATTCATTCCTAAATTGCTCTTCTAACGTTTCCATTTGTTTCCTATTTTCTTCTAATCTTTTACCTCTTTCTTCTCTATGTGTACGGATCTTTTCTTCCATTATTTTTTTCAGTTCATTTTTTGACTGAGAGATCATTGCAGGTATGGGGATTATTTCTGCTTTAAGCTCTTTTATGGCCTGTTGGAGTTGTTTCGTTTCGGATGCAATCATTTCATAGCTTGCAGGTATGTGGCTTCCTCGTTCCCCTGTATCCTCGAATTCAGAACTTGTTCTGGGTGGGGTTGAGTTCTGAGACTGTGTTTTGTTCCTCTGTTTTCCCATTTTTGGGTATCAGATTCAAAATGTTGAGCTATAGATTCCCCAGGCAGTTTAGCCGGCAAAGGTTTGCTG
This sequence comes from Dinomys branickii, assembly GCA_004027595.1. NCBI lineage: Eukaryota > Metazoa > Chordata > Mammalia > Rodentia > Dinomyidae > Dinomys > Dinomys branickii. Next base: position 10,151 of record PVLD010021907.1, read on the forward strand.
CAGAGGCTGCTCCAATGACTCCTTTTCTTTCGAGAATGTCCCTTAAGCTTTCTGCTGAGAGATCTGCTTAAAAGGCTTCTCAGATGCTGCTTTGTGGACCTCTCTATTCCCTACCCCAAGGCCTGGCTGGGGAGCATAAACAGCTTGCCTCCCTAGGGACCTTGCCGGCAGGGGGCCGCTCAGGTGTTCCTCCCTGGGTGGAGCTCCTCCCGCACTCAAAAAATCCCACTGGGGTGCCCAGCCAACTCTTCCGTCCCAGGGACAGTGTAGTCAGAAGTGCTGCTTGGATGTCCCTCGCTGGGCAGAGTTTCTCCCTGACTCATAAAAACCAGTCAGGGCGCCCAATCAACTCCCCTGGGATCTTGCAGGCAGGAATGCCGCTCAGATGTATCTCCCTGGGTCGAGCTTCTTTCCGACTCAGAAATCTAGTTGCGGTGCTCACTTGGCTCACCCGTTCCGAGATCCGTGCCAGCAGGAGACCCTGGGGCTCCCCGGCGCTTCTCTGCCTCCTCGGCATTCTTGCAGGAGCCACTGACCGCAGGCACTGCAGTGCCCGCTCCAGAGGATGGCGCCAGCTGCGGGGGCAGGGCTCTGAGCAGGTTCCCGGTCCGCTGCATGGGGATTAGCGCAGTCTTCCCAAGGAGCACGTTCTCTGAGTTTTCTCTGCTCCGCTGCCTCCAAAAATTCCTGGTTGGAGCTGCCTGTGAGCCCTTCAGGTTCAGGAGATGGGAGGGTCCGTTCTGCCACGATTGCACTCGGTGGTACCCAGGCCTCCGCCAAGCCGTGGTCTGTGCATAGCGCTGATGGCCTCGGGCACCCAGCTCTCAGATCCCGCCCACTTCTTGTCGTGGCATATCCAGCCGACCCGTTAATGCTCAGGCAGTGCAGAGCAACACGTTCAGTTGGAATTTCGCAGCCACAGACCCGGCACCCGCGTGCGAAAGATCGGTCTCTGGGAGAGTTTCCCTCTGCTGCTCACCTGGTCGCCATCTTCCCAGAACCCTCTCTCAGCTAGATTTAAAGACCCATCTTACAATTTGTATCAAAATCTACTAGGAGCATTCTAACATTACTCTGCCTAGCTAAACAACATCAAGCAAGGAAAACCAGTATATTTAGCAACTAGTTCAAATGCATCAAACACCATATATACCAGAACAAAACAAGAATGAAGTGTCTCATTAAAGAAATATCATAACCTTATAACTTTGCCATGTTCTTAGATTTATCAACACTTTAAGAGAACTATGTAAAAGACAAAGCATAAGCAATTGTAAGCAACAGGCAAAAGTATAACAATTTGAAGCATAAAAATGTTACCTAAATGAGTCCCAATCCAGAGTCTATGAAACAAAAGCAAACTCTTACCTCCATCCAAGTATCTCAGTGGGAACCTCCAAAATGATACAGGCAAATAAAAACTCCCAACCTGAACAGTATCTGAGATGAATTCGTGTTCTCTAAAATTGAAGAATGAATTTTAGGAACAACAGAGGTTAAGAGCAGAATATATTTATTGAGGGAAAGAAAGCTTCTGTCCAAGGGAGGGACAGAAGGGGGCTCAAGTGGGTTACCCCCTGACTCTGTCTCTTCTAGGTACTTTTATAGAGAAAAACCATGAGGTGAGGCGGGTCCAAGGTAGGGGAAATGGACAAAACTATGGTCAGCCAATAAGACTGCAAGTATAATTGTTCAGGTAAGACTGAGTAAACTGGGATCAAATAGGGAAGTGAGTCACATAGCAAGCGGGCGTGAATGCAGAGCAGGGGCTTTTCCTGTGGGGGGTTGGGTTAGCGACTCTTCCTGGCTTTTAGAAGGTGGTTACTACTTATTTAGAAGATCAATCCCTGATGTTTACACCTAGGGAGGTATGTGAGTACATTTGTTGAGCCCCTTGTGTCTTAAGGTCTGGCCCACAGGTATCTTATCTTTTATGTTGGCTCCTCTGAGGGCCCAGCCCTGTCTGACTGCCCATAATATTTCCATCTAACTCAGCTGCCTATAACACTCTTGCCTCAGACTCTCAAGTGCTAGGATTACAGGTGTGCACCACCAAGCCCGGCTCACACCCACTTCTTATTTTGTCATGTCTTGAATTATTCAAGTGCAACTACAAAATCCGTATGGAAAATAACTCATTTAACTAGAAATAACAATTTCTATAGGACCGAGAAACATTTCCTCCTCATACCTCTCCTGTATTTGGGTTGGAGTAGAGAATCTGCATCTTTTCCACAGTTCAGTCACAATTCAGGATCTGCCATGCTCCAAGCAATTGCCAAAATGCCTCTGTAAAATATATATATATAAAAGATGACAGAAATGAGGAAATTTCCAATACTGTGAAAAACAGATCTTAAATTATTTCTGTCTAGGCTTTGGGCACTCATACACTAACGAAAGTATAACCGAATCTGATCTTTCTAGAAGTTAGTTTAGTGATACACTTGATCATTACAAAGACATAAGATATTCAATACAGTATACAGTGTATCAGCAAAGAATGAATACAAATGGCCAATATGGATCTACTACGTGGTAATAAATTACAAACCCTCTTTGGATTAGAAAGCACACAGATTTAAATTACAGGGGCACAGCTCAATGGCTGAGCACTGGCATGCCTAGCATGCAGAAAGCCCTGGGTTTCATCCTCAACACCACAAGACAAAAACAAAAAGATGTACAAGTCTACCTCAAATTCCACTATACTATTTTTATAATCAATGGAAAAAGTTACCTAACTGTATCTATAAATTTCATTATTTTTAGAAGTTATTACAGGAACTATATAAATTAGGTATATATAATAAAATATTTTACAGCCAGAAAATATAACTTTCACGTTTTTGTTTACATTTCTAGCTTGTTATCACAGATGTATTCTTCTCACGTAAATCTTTAAAAGCAATTTAAACTCTGTCTCACAAAGATGTATAGATCAAGATTCCAGAGAGGAATTTTAACTTTATTGGGTTGCAGTGATTTTTGGATGCTTTTACCCTCAGTACAAATAACACTTTCTGAAAGTTTGAAAAATTAAGATTAGCACAAAGGAAATAAGAACTTCCATACTCCAGTATCCTTGGAAAGCCACTGTTAATATTTTACTCCTTCTACATTCATGCCTATGTTGCTTAGAATTTCTATTAGAAAATAGAATTCAGTTTTGAGCATGTCTTCAAAGGAGACAAACTGGATCCTACACATGTAGCTCGGTGAGGATATACATGTGAATGGACCATGCGGGGGTGCACAGCACTTACCAGTGGATTAGTCCATTGATGACTGCATAGTTAAATAGGACATTGGGAGGAAGTGGTCTCTAGGGCTGTGGCCTAGAAAGGTGTATCTTCCTCCCTTCCTTGATCACTCTGCTTCATGCCTTGAAGAGTGTGGCTATTCTGTCATGCCATCATGCCTTGAAGCCAGAAGACTAGGGACTAAAATCTTAACAACCATAAGCCAAAATAAACAATTTCTCGTTTAATTAGCAGGTGTTGGTTACTGTCTCAGTAACTAGAAAGTAAGACAGACTCACAGTGTTGTGTTTTTTAACCTTTGAAAGTACACAAAGATAGTCTTGTTATCAATTAGTGGTGGTTTTCTTTTCCCAAACAAGTTTTTAATTGGATGAGATTCTTACTTCTTTTATAGTCAAGAAGTATAGGTACAGAATTGGAAAAGGACCAGTCTGTCAAAGAATGCATTTTGTCTGCAACACTTTAAGAATGTCCAAACCTTTGTGAGTTATGGCAGCATGAAACTTCCATACTCCACACCTTGAGCCACTCACTGAGCCAGTTACTTCATGTATCTCTCGTCTTACTCATACACAATACATGGATGTAGATTCTGACATGTACAAGTTATGCCATGTCAATCACATGACATGCTACCCACCCTTACACTTACTTCCTTGTATAAGTATATTATCCTCTATGACTAACTCCATTATATACTCAAAATATTTATTATTGCTGTGTAGTAGTACTTGTAAATATATAATTCACATCCAATTGTTCCAGTCAGGCATGGTAGCACAGGCATGTAATTCTAAGACTTGGGAGGCTGAAGCTGAAGGATCGCCATGAGTTCACCTGAAGTATCTGCTGTGATTCATCAAATATAGTACACTGCTGAATATAGTATCACTATTTTATACCTTGGAACATATGGCTGACTTCCCTGCAAAGCTCACATCTGATTCTTTATATCACCAGGAAGATTTACAGAGTATATTGCACTTGCCATCCCAGGAAGTGGGATATTTTATCCTGATGGTATTTTATCCTAAGGACATTTTCTTTACCATAAACAGGAAACATAGCTGTTCCTGGTGATGCAGGAGGAAACCAAAGTGGAAGTCACTTGTGCAATTCAGTGACACCCTGTGTCAAAATACATATGAAAGGGTTAGAAATCAATCTCAGTGCTTTTGTATTCTTAGGTTTATACCTTGCAAAGGTAAATAAGGACTGCTTTCCTGATAAGGTGATGAGACCAACTGATTCATCCCACAATTGTCAAGGGGGACATCACACACTGATCATATTACATGGTCTGAAATTACCTGAGTAAAATTGTGGCTCTATTCTTAGGAGGAAGAATGCAGGAAACACCCAGCAAATACAGGTATAAAGTTGTCTCCTCCGGAATGACAGGACCAGGCTCAGGTGAAATGCAAGGATCCCCAGGTGTAACATCAGCATAAAAAGTGTTACCTAGGGATAGAACCTTTCACTTTCTTCCTCAGTACCAAGACATTGGGTCATTTCTCGTCTTTGAGGTCTTAGAGGTTGGGTCTTGGATCACCAGTCACTGAGAGATGCAGGAAAGCTTTATAATCCGTGCATTGGAGAGCAGGAGAGAGAAGTCAAGACATCCCATCATAACAGAGTCTTCCTGTATATTTTGGCTGCCATACATGAGACCCAACGTCATCTGCTGAGAAAGTGCCCAGGAGTTTCAGCCTCCCTTTCTATGCGCCTTCCTCAGACTGGCACACAGTCTCAGCAATTGTACAGACAGACATACCCTAGAGTGTGAGGTTTGTAGATCGGTTACCCAGGACCTACCCTGCAAGCAAGAGGCCTGGAGTTCAATTCCAAGTATCCCCCCCCCAAAAGAAACACCTTAGAAATAGGAAATACAAGTGTTGGGCAAGATGCTCTGACATGGATACAGATGGACGAGTTGTAATCTGCAGAATCCAGGGCATCCCATGAAATCTCCGAAGGCTTTGACCTCTCTCTACTACTTTACCCCTGATTCCTTCTTGTCTGTGCCTTGACTGGCAGTGGGGTGCCAAGCATCCTATCATTTTCCTACTTCAGCTCATCCTTATGCAAAACTCAATCCATCCAGCAATTCCCCTGCACCCCACTGGCAAGATGAATGCAAATCTATTTTTCCTGATTTCACCTCCCCTGGCTTTCTCTGCAGAGCTCACTGTACTGCACGCATCAGGGTTGCCACCCTCCCGTGGACATCTCTTCTTGACCATCAGTAACAACTCACAATCCGGCATCAACGACCAGTGTCACACATTCCCTCTGCTTTGTTGTCATTGGCTGTCACCGTACTTGTGGTTTGCTGCCACTCTTCTCAGATGTGAATTGTCTGTGACCAGCACCTTGCTAAAATATTGGAGGGCATGAGGTCATTATTTTCCACTGGATCCAGCACAGTGTCCACTGTTGTAGATAGGAACCCTAGAGAAGAAATCAACATGAAGATTCAAAGACTGATATCCAGTTAGTGTTGACCATGACAGCACTGTAGGTGGGACAAGAAAGAGTATTGCCACCAGGCCCAGCACCTTCATGAAGGATTTCCCAAGAAAATGAAATTACAGCCACATCAGGATGGGCTGACACAGACAGGAGGGAAGCTTTTAACCTTTTCTTAACACTATTGTCAAAGGCAGCACCATTCCATGCAAACTCACAGAAGAGCTCAGCCAGGGCTGCATCCCAGGCCACCTGTGAGTGGCAGGCTTGGTAGCCCACGTCACCCAGTAGCAGGTCTAGGAACCAGTGACAGTGCCCTGGCTCAACCTCTTATTGCCCCCGCAAACACACATGCAAATCACCCTGGGTGCTGGCCGAAAAAATCTCTGTCCCCAGCAGGACCAGATTGGAGATCTCTGACCTGTGGGCAACATACAGACAAGGGGGACTCTTTTGTGCCTGATGGCTGCTCCTCTGGGTGAGAGTTCTGGGGTGTTGTTTACAGGGACCTGGGTGTGGGAAGGGAAAGACTCACCCTGACTCCCCTTGCCTCAGGTGTGCTGTCTGATCTGACACTTCGGGAGGCAGGACCGAGGCTAGTGAAGCCAGGAGAGATGCTCTCCCTCCCTGTACTGTCACAGAGGTTCTGCAACCAGTAGTAATGCGTGGTGTTGGACCCACCAGCCTCCTGAGAAAGCTCTAGAGTGGGTGGGGGCACTGGGTAGGGAGTTCACACTACATCGCAGCTTTCCAGGACCGCAACATCTCCATCACTGCTGACACAGCCAAAAACCAGTTCTCCCTGCACCTGAACTCCGTGACCTCTGAGCACCTGCCGTGTATATTACTGTGCCAGACACAGAGAGAACAACGCGCACCCAGACATAAACCTCCCTGCAGGGGCACTAAGGACCAGCAGGGGGCTCTTGTGAACAGCAGAGATGCTCCTTCCCACCTGATTCTCCCCAGGCACCCTCCTCAGCTATCACGCCAGTGATGCAGAGCCTGGGTATAATCCAGACAGAACGGGCAGCCTGACACTCTCATGACCCTTCTAGACAATTTCCACCACAACAGGCTCCTGGTCCACTTTTCCTTTATTTCCATCCACACAGTGACAGGTATCATTTACAATGGAAGAGGTTGTTGTTTTTTTTTCTTTTGGTACTGGGGATTGCCAGGCAGGCACTTGTGCCACTGAGTTATATTCCCAGCCCAACAATGATATTTTCCAAATATTGAAAGCAAAGTAGGGAAAATTATCCTACTTAAAATAATTTAGGTTGATTTGATTTAATTAAGAAGGTGTCAATTAACAGAAATACCAACAAATATATGCAGAGTTTCTGCATCTTGTACCCTTTTTCTCTACTATTGTCATTTCATATTAGTATTATGCTTTTCTTTCACATAAAACTTCAGAATGGACATGTAGTTTATTTCGACATGTAGTTATTAACTCATGCTTTTTTTACCGAGTCTTTTCTAATTTATCAAATGACACCATTTTATTATGTCACTGTGAAGAGCTTTATTTCAACCAGATAGTAACACAATTCATGCAGCTGATTCTAAAAAAAAATTAATTCTGGAGATTTTAAGTTATTAAGCATATCTATTTAGAGTTCCAGCATATAATGTATTCTATTGTTTTTTTTTAATTTTATTTTAAAGACAAAAGAATGGAGACATATGACAAAATTATACAGTATATAGTAGGGAATTAGCACTGGATGTTGTATTACATAATGTTACCTTCACATCAGTTAACACAAAAACATTAAAGAGAAGATAGTAGGGAATTTGCACTGGATGCTGTATAATATAAAGTTATCTTCACTTCTGTTAATACAAAAATGATTAAGGAAATACAGAATTATAGAAAACATAGAAGGGAATTAGCTCTGGATGCTGTCCAACATAATGTTATCTTCACCTTTGTTACTCAGTTACACAGATGATGGCCCAATTGAACATTCAATTTTTCTCCTCCCTCATCTCCGTTGCCCCACCACTCAATCAGTCATCTTCCCTATGATAATAACTGTACTCATGGGTTTATCTATACCCCTGGACTCTCGCCTTGGGAAGAGATTATAGCTGCCTCAGACTATACTATAACATACATGGGTGTATACAAACTCCCATGGTCGGAGGTGGAAAAGCACATATGCTCACAGCAGACCACCTGGCTCCATCCCGTCGCCATGCTATGGGTGGGGTCAGGTCCAGACCATGAGGTGCCCTCAGCGGGGCCCACTGTAGAGCAGCCACGGGGCCCACAGCGGAGCAGCCACGGGGCCCACAGTGGAGCAGCCATGGGGCCCTCAGCAGAGCAGCCGCAGGGCACGCACCCCAGTCGGGGTGCCCTCAGTGACCCATTTGGCTCTGTCCCATTGCCTTGATGCCAGAGGCCCTATCTTCTCCTCCCACCTCCTTCTGATCTCCAGCATTACCATTCCCCACCCCTTCCAGCTGGGCACCGGACTAACTTAAGATGCTTGGTATAAGGGCTTGAAATCTCTCTGGCCCATTCTCACTGTATTAGTTCATGGTATGAACTGAGACTAAAGATTAGTTCTAGAATAGAGTTGGAGGATTTTTCTTGCGTCTGCTGTATGGAGTATGTTGTTGTTTTTCAGACTCCCAATCTGCTGCTTTTCATCTAATCCGTCGCTATGGGTTCACGCAAGGTTCATATGTGCTAGCTGTGAGGAGACCCTCTTGGTACTCACATTAATAGTTTGGGGTGAGTCCTGAAGTCTGTGGGTTCATCCCATTGTTGCCAGGAACAGGAGGCGCTTGCCCAAGCCCCCAAGACTCCAGGTGCTCTCAGAAAGAGTTCAGGGTGGGAGCTGAAGCCCAGTAACTCAGTTCATGCTTCCTGCCTGATGCTGGAGTGAGAAGGGCGAGGGGCCATGTGATCCACCTCCATCTGCAGCTCTGTCTTACTGTTGTGCCCAGTTCTCATTTGTTCCTTGGCTGGATCCCTGGGATTTGCTGTGGCTCTGGGGTCACTGCCGATGCACCCCACCGCTCCCCACTGGCAGCCACCCACACCGATACATAGACAATTAAAGAACTACAAAATTACACAGAATATGGAAGGGAATTATCTGTGAATGCTAATTTATCTAATGTTACTTTCCCACTTATTACTCTTTATACTGGTGGTGGCTCGCTTGGAAATTCAAATTCTCTCCTCCCTCCTCTCCGTTGTTCAACCACATACTTCTGAACTCTCACCTTGGGAGGAGACACAGCTGCCTCAGACCATACTACACAAGCTGTCCTGTTTGGGGTGGAAAAGCACCCATACTCATCATGGACTGCTTGTCTCCTCCCCACCGTCGTACTGCATAGGGTGGGGGCAGAGGTGAGTGGGTTTTGTTCACCCTCTATGGCGTCACTTGTCAACCCCCTGTGGGGCCTCCCGGGCCCATAGAACCGCCCATGGACGGAGGGGCCACCCGGGCCCACAGAGCCATTCATGCCCGCAGCCGGTGCCTGTACTCTAGGTCTGCTGCTCTTCATCAAACGTGTTGCTATGGGTTCTTGCAAAGTTCATATGTGTAAGCTGTAAGTAGGTCCTCTTCATGTTGTTAATAGTGTGGGGTGAGACCTGAAGTCCATATAATTGTCCCATTATTGACAGGAGAATTTCTTGATTACTCCCACCGCCTAGTCTCTCCGTGTTCACAATGAGATTTCAGGGGCGGGAGCTGGAGCCCGGCACCTCGGCTCCTGCTCCCCGCCTGGTCCCGGAGCGCGATCGCAGCTCCCTCCGCTGTCCGCTCCATCCCCTCGGGGCCGCTGCCTGTCCCTGCTGCTCCCCACTCACCTAGTAAAGGGGTTGGGGAGGGGATCACCTCGGGGCAGACGCAGGGTTGGGTGCCGTGAGCTATGTGCTATTTAGACTGATTTCATTCTGTCTCCTGGCGCCGATTAGGGGTGTTTCTGCAGGATCAGGTTTCTGTTTCCATGGGTGTTGTAATTTCTAGTCTTTGTCCTGGATTCGACTATTGCTCCTGTCCGCCATTGCATCTTCTTGTGGCTATGCTCTCTCTTCTGACCCTCTCTCGGAACTCCACACTCCCCTGGCCGAGCTGGGAGGCTTCCGTGAGGGTAGGTCTCTGCAGCTGAAGCTGCGGGTGCCAGGATGAGGGCGTGAGCTAAAGATGTGTGTGATTTGGAGCTGTAGTTTCTCCATTCCGCCTCCCTCCGAGTGCGCCATGGCAGACCTCCGATCCTTTCTTCCCGAATAAGTCCTTCTTATTCTTTCCAAGGATTTCAGTTCCCATTTCAAATCTTTCCCGAGTTCAAGGTGCCCACCCCTCTCCTTTTTGTCCTTCTCTTATTGCTGTATTTCTTTGTCTAGGTGGGATTTGTGGGAGAGATTCCTCCTCTGCTTCCTATCCGGTCGCCATCTTGTTCCAGTCCTGATTCTATTGTTTTTGTTAACTCTCATTAGCATGTATGCCCAACACAGCACATATATTCAGGATGGGGAATTGGCACATCATAGTCATACATATTTGGGTCACAGTTTGGGGGTACATACATTTGTGAACAACTATTTCCAAGGATGGAAACAGTTTAAAAGTAAAATTAGAACACAAGTTTTTGAGCACCACCTTAAGAAACCACTAAGACTTGCAAACTTTTCCATGGAAAAGCTTCCAAAATATAAGTAAAATACCTGAGTGACACATTATTAAAGAAGATATGCAGATGACAAATAAACATGTGAATGGCAAATTTCCATTATTTTAATTAGGTAACCCCAAATTAAATAACAAGGAAGCACAAAGCATTTTCACAATGAGTCCAGTCTTCACATGACATTACCAGCCTGGTGACCTTCTGAGCAGTATAAACTCCTTGCTGGTGGGACTGCAAGAAGGAAAACTGCCTACAACACTGGCCCAGCTTCTGCAAAGCTAGACCGCATCATAAAGCCAACCCAGGGAAGAGCATGATGCAGGCGTTTATCCCACAGATTTAGAAAAGAACAGAAAGGAGGATGGAAGAGGTTGATGAATGGATACCGAGGGACAGTTCCGTGGGGACAAGAAACTCTGCTGTGTTTTGCCCACTAGGACAAATATAGGTAACTGTTGGGGACCACTACAAAGTGGCTCTGGGCAGGATTTAATATTAACCAATTGGCTTTCTGTGTTTACTTGTGAGTTGTTTGAAGCTCAGGCAAATTTCTGAGAAGATAAGTCCACAGCTGAGGGTGTCTGGCTCCAACTGCAATTAGCCTCAGAAGACTTGCAGCTGCAGGCTCCACACTCCTACAATAAATACCAGCCTAAAGATAAGGTAGTTCTCCTGATTGACATAATTCACTATTTGGGGAAGTTCTCCCAAGGTTCTACAAGATTCCCATGCTTTCTTGAGTCTCCTCTTCCTTTGTTTGAAAACCAAATAAATACAGGTTGCCCAGAGAAGTCTTCATCTAAACTCAGACAATAAGCTGGAAGAAAGTTAGTCCCTCCTGGAGCCCATGAAACCATTTTCTTTGTCTCATTTATTTAAGCCTTTGTCCACTTGCTTGGGAGTTTGCAGACCTGATCAGCCTGCAATAACTTAGGGTTATTTAATTCAGTTTTCAGTAGGCAACAGCATTGCATGGTGAATTTCACAAAGCTAGCAGAAGGGAATTTGAATGATTTTATCATAAAATGATAAATATTTCTCTTGATTTAAACTCAACACAAGGTTCACATGTATTGAAGTATCATGTTACCCCTAATGTAGGTAGAAACTTCATTAAGTATCAGCTAAAAGGAAATTAAAATAAATAAAACGAAACAAATGATCTACTAGAAAAATATTGACATGAAATTATTTACTTCTGCTTTATTCATTACTGCTCCATACTGCAAAGAAAGATGTCATCCAATATGTTACTGGATAAAGAAATATGGAACAAACATAGAGCATAATATTCCATATAAGGATTTTTTTTATTTATAAAATAGGTTCATTCCACTCTGAAACAGCCACTTAGTTTCTTGTACTCAAGTTTTGTTTTTTCTAAATTTGACAAAGTTCATTTGCTCTTATATCCACTTCCTTTTCCTGACATTCTGCTCTTTTGTGAAGAAGTGAGATTGCTCCTATTGTCTGAATATAGTTGCACACAGCTTATTCCAGAACTCTTTACTCCCTGAATGACTTTTGTATTCAAATCATTTCCTTATTTTTCTCTTACACCCCACTGTTTGTGTGGAGATTTTCTCCACAAGTCCTCACAGTGGCAGGATGATCACGCATTGGAGCAGGTCACAAAGTGCCAAATGAAATGAGCCAAATGTTGTGAGCACGCCACCTGGGGGCCGTCATGAAGGCAGCAAGCCTCTCTGTGGAGACCCACTTAGGAGGAACAGACATCATTTCAATGCATCTCCTGCTCAACTTGCATAGAACATATTGTGGCGAACTCCTCCGCACGGGCTCTCTGCAGTGCGCTCTCCGTACTGCAGGGGACCAAGACTGGCCTCCTTCCTGTGGGCCTCTCCTCTCAGCCCTCAGTAACACTGCACGCCCTCAGGCCACACACACCTCCCATGCCCTCTGCCTTGTTGTTCCTGGCTGTCACCTGCCCTGAGGTTTGATGCAAATTCTTCTCTGATGTGAATTGTCTGTGGCTAACATCCTGCAAGAATGCTGGTGTGCATGAGGTCATTATCCTGTATAGGAGCGAGCACACTGTCCACTTTTGCAGATAGAAACACTGGAGGAGAAATCAATATGAATTTTCAAGACTCATATCAGACTAACATGAATGATAACAGTGCTAGGCAGGTGGGGCAAGGTACAGATGATAATACCAGCAGGAACACCACTTTCATGAAGGATTTCTCCAGAAATTAACATTAGAGCCACAGAATGATGGCCAGATAGAAGACAAGAGGGAGATCCTCAAAATTTTCTTTATATGATTGTTAAACACAGTGACGTTCTGTGCAAAGCCACAAAACACAGGAAAGATCCGCCAGGCCTCAATCCTGCACCACCAGTGCCAGGTTCAGCAGCTCCCTGCACCCACCACCAGGTCTGACCCATGTGACTCCAGCTCATCCTTTTATACAGCCCCCCAGACACACATGCAAATCACCCTAACACCTGATAGAAGAAATCCCTGTTGCCAGCAGGTTCACTGTGGAGATCTCCATCTTGCGGGCAACATGGAGATGCTGTGGACCCTTCTTTGTCTAATGGCAGCTTCTCTGGGTGAGAGTTCTGGGGTCTCTTGTTGTTTGTAGGTGCCTGGATATGGGAAGGGAAAGACTCACCATGACTCCCCTTGTCCTCAGTTGTGCTGTCTGATCTGACACTTCGGGAGTCAGGACCTAGCCTGGTGAAGGCCGGGGAGAACCTGTCCCTCACCTGTACTGTCACAGGAGGTTCTGTAACCAGTAGCTATGCTTGGAGTTGGATCCTCCAGCCTCCTGGGAAAGCTCTACAGTGGATGGGGCAATGGGCAGGGAGCACAAACTACAACCCAACTTTCCAGGGCCACATCTCCATCACCGCTGACACAGCCAAGAACCAGTTCTCCCTGCAGCTGAACTCTGTGACATCTGAGGACATGGCCATGTATTACTGTGCAATACACAGTGAGATGATACCAGTGTGAGCCCTGACACAAACCTCCCTGCAGTTCCAAGATTGACCAGCAGGCAGAACCCATGACGTCTAAGTGCAGAGCTCTCCTGCAAGAATAATTATAAAGGCTATATACATCACTAAGGTGATCCCACTTCCCAAGCATAAAAATGAATTAGAATTCATAAAACGGCTGCAAATAAAAACCAGGAGCTTAAATATTCTCTTCAAAGTAAGGGCGGAAGAAGTGACCAATATTCGGACAGAGTTCCACAATAAGAACAAGGGCAGTTGTAAGTGACAAATTAATGAGCGATACCTTAAAACAAAGACAGAATCTGAAAAAGGGATCCAACAACTGCTAGAAGATGCAAATAAGGTGAACCCAAGGTGAACTGGAATCAGAGAAAAATCAAAATATACTATAGATGGAAAATAGCATACAAATCTTGTTTACTGAGGTAATAGGTGAAAACATTCAAAACAAGGTAAAAAATGAAGGGAGGGTAAAAATACATATGAGGGAGGCATGTAGAACTCAAATACCCATGATTAGTAAAGAACCTCCCCACAGCACAGGCACAGCTGATAGAGATGGAAATTCTGGAGAGGAAATCAACATGAAACTTGAGAGACCATGTGATGAAGGGAGACCATGACAGTCCCAGGCAGGTGGGCCAGGGTATACTGTGCACTACCACAAGCAATAGCTCCTATGTGTAGGGTTCTCCAGAAGTTATAATTTCAGTGTCATAGAAGACAATCCACAACATTTTCTTTCCATGCCCATCAAGGACATCAGTGAGCCACAAAGTGACAGAACAGAGTACAGCTTAGCCAGGGATAAATCCCACATGACCAGCTCCAGCCTAGGCAGCTCCCGTACACAGTACCAGATCTCAGGCACCAGTGACCATCACCCTGGCTCAGCCTCCTATATGTCCCAATCAAGACACACATGCAAATTAGGCTAGGCACCAGCAGAATAAATTCATGTCACCAGCTAGACTACTGTGGAGGTCTCTGACCTACAGTCAACATGCAGACAATGCGGATCCTTCTATGCCTGACGACTGCTCCCCTGGGTGTGGGTCCTGGGGTCTCTAGAAGTTTAAAGCACTTGGGTATGGGTATGGAAAGACTCACCATGACTCCCCTTGTCTTCATGTGTGCTGTCTGATCTGACACTTCTGGAGTCAGGAGTGAACCTGGTGAATCCTGGGAAGGCCTTGTCCCACACCTGCACTGTCACTGGGGGCTCTGTCACTAGTAGTGAATACTGGGACTGGATCCGACAGCCTTCTGGGAAAGTTCTACAGTGGATGGCATACTGGAAAGGGAGGACAACTTACAACACAGCTTTCCAGGGCCGCATCTCCTTGACTGCTGACATATTCAAGAACCATTATTCCTTGCAGCTGAACTCCATGACCACTGAAGACATGGCCACGTATTAGTGTGCAGGAGACACAGTGAGAAAATATCAGACAGAAACCTCCCTGCAGGTGTGTTTTTAACCAGCAGGAATTGCCCATGATCATCAAGTTCAGAAACCAACTTCAGGAACAAATAGTATGGTTAGGGATGTCCTTTCAGATTCAGGTGTGATGTTCTCTGCTCAAGTCATATCGAACTCTGTTATTCTGCATTTCTTCAAGTCTGTCATTTAGTTATTTACAGGAATCATTCTTTACCTTTCACTACTCTTGTTGCCAATGGAGTTCTCTTTCATTTTTCAGAAAAGCAAATCTAATCAGGGCCTCACATTTGCATGTATGGTAATTTACATCTGCCACCAGCTTTTTTGCTCTATGGTGCCCTCTTCCTGACCTGTTGCAATAAGGCCCCCAGCCCCTCTAGGAGGCCTCCGTGATCCCTGATACCTGTTTCATTCTCATATCCATACATTTTTTAGGAGCTCCCATACTGTGTTCCAATTGAGAGATACATTCACAGGTAACTGTTTCTAAGTATCCTCGAGGTCTTCTTGGTCTAAAGGCCAGATGTTGGCTGAGCTGGTTGCTCCTGAAAACTTCATACAGATCCCATTTTCATACTTTTCCAGCTTCCAGGAGTTGCCTGTCTTCCTTGGCACGTGTTCCATCCCTTGTCTTCAAAGCACATCACTGTAGTCTCTGCTCTCAGGAATACCTCACCTTTCCCTCTAGCCCTGACTCTCCTCCTTCCACCTCTAAGGACACTTCAGATTACACTGAGGCTACTCAGCTGACCCAGAACCATGTCTTCCTGTCAAGATCTGTGATATAACCACATCCACAGCATCCCGGTGACCACAATCAGGTCACGGAGTGATGGTCCTGGTGATGAGCACGTGGACACATGGGGATGCTGACTCAGCCAGCCCAGGTTCTGTCTCCAGTTTAGCCTGGCTCCACTCTGGGTGCAGCCAGCACCCTGCACACGAAAGACATCAGTTAGCAGCAGCAGTAGCATAACCTGTACCTGTCACACTCTTAGTGTTTGTGCTTCAATCTTTCCTATTTTTTCTTTTCTGCTATCAATGCAGAGAAATTGTTAGCCAAAGCATTACATGGATGTGTGTTTTCTTCCTACAGCCCTTTGAAAATATATCTAATATTCTTTATTCCTTCCTAGATGTCTAGTACCATGGGATTCCTTCATTACAAGAATGCATATTTCACTACCTACAACTATAACGTATACTTTGTTGTTTTGCACATAAGAAAATTCTTCTTTCTTAAAGTCTGTTCCTCTATTGTTCTTTCTTTTCTAGCTTTATTGTGGGTGCATTTTCCAATATTTGAGAATTAAGAAAGACACTTTGTTGGTTGCTTTTACATGTTTGCCTCCTGTCTTTGCTATGCAAACCGTCTACAATGCCTGTTTCCCTTCTTATCCTAAGTTTTCTAACTACAAGATGTTACTATGGGCGTGATGGCCCCTATGAACAGGCATCACATGGACAGTACCTTACACCTTACTGCAAGGGTCCCCAGGCTTCTCATAGTGCCCCTCACGGGTGGCATTTTAACTCGGCATTGTTGCTCCAAGCAATGGGTTAAACACTTGCCCCATGTTATGGGCAGCAGAGGGTAAAGCTTTGGTTTTCTATCTCAGACAGGTCTGCACTTTGTGAGTAATTCCCATGCAGTTTCATGTCTTAAGCAAAATTAGAACCTCTCATGTCTTGTAAGCTTGTAAATTGAGGCAGGTTTTTAAGTAGCTCAGTTGGACCATTGTTCTTTATAGGCATGCTTTAAAATATCATGTTGTACACAACAAATATAGTTTTATTTGTCCATTAAGAAATAAATTAACGGCGGGTGCCCAGTCCGCGGATGCGAAATTCCAACTGACAGTGTTGCTTTCCGCGGCCTGAGCATTAAAGTGTCAGCTGGATAAGCCGCGGCGAGAAGTGGGCGGATCCTGAGAGCTGGGCGCCCGAGGCGATCGGCACTGCGCTTGGGCCGCAGCTCGGCTGAATCCGCGAACAACTGAGAGAATGATTGCGGCGGGATGGACCCTCCCAGCTCCTGAACCAAATCGGCTTGGAGGCGGTGGTAGCCAGGATCTGTTGGAGGCGGCGGAGCAGAGTAAATTCAGAGAACACGATCCTCGGGCAGACTGCGCCACTCTGGACAGCGGTCCGGGATCCCGCTCAGAGCCCCGCCCCTGCAGCGGGCGCCGCGGGAGCTGCGGTCGGTGACTCCTGCGAGAAAGTAGAGGAGGCGGAAAAGCGCCAGGGAGTGCCAGGATCTCCTGCCAGCATGGATCTCGGAACGGGAGAGCCGAGTGAACATCGCAACAGGATTTCTGAGTCGGGAAGAAGCTCGACCCAGGGAGATACATCTGAGCGGAATTCCTGTCTGCATGATCCCAGGGTGAGTTGATTGGGCGCCCTGACCGGTTTTTACTGAGTCAGGAAGAAGCTCCGCCCAGCGAGGGACGTCCCAGCAGCTTTACTGACTGCAGGATCCCCGGGTCAGAAGAGCTGGCTGGGCGCCCTGACGGGATTTGTAAGGGGAGGAGGAGCTCAACCCAGGGAGGACCACCTGAGTGGCCCCCTGCCTGCAAGATCCCTGGGGCGCCGAGCTGTTCATGCGCCCCAGCCAGGTCTCGGGGTAGGGAGTAGAAGCGGAAATCCCAGCACACAGCTTAAGGGACATTCTCCCAAAGAGAAGAAATCATTGGAGCAGCCTCTGCAGCAGACCATTGCCTGCTAAACTGCCTGGGGAATTTATAGCTCCACATTTTGAATCTGATACCCAAAAATGGGAAAACAGAGGAACAAAACGCAGTCTCAGAACTCAACCTCACCCAGAACAAGCTCTGAATTCGAGGATACAGGGGAACCAGGAAGCCACATACCTGCAAGTTATGAAACGATTGCATCCGAAATGAAACAACTCCAACAGGCCATAAAAGAGCTTAAAGCAGAAATAATCCCCATACCTGCAATGATCTCTCAGACAAAAAATGAGCTGAAAACAATGATGGAAGAAATGTTCTGTACACATAGAGAAGAAAGAGGTAAAAGATTAGAAGAAAATAGGAAACAAATGGAAACGTTACAAGAGCAATTTAGGAATGAATTACCAAGAATGAAACAGGTCCAAAGAGAATGCCAGGATTTGAAAACTTCCATGGAAAGCTTGCAAAACAGCTTAAATGAAACCGAAGATAGAATTTCAGAACTTGAAGACAGCACGGCAGCTTATGAGCGTGAAAGGAAGAATCTCATAATATCATCAAAGATGCAAGAAAAGTCAATCCAACAGCTCCAAGATGAGGCAAAACGTAACAATACTCGAGTTATAGGAGTGAGTGAAACAGCAGGAGACCACAAAAACGATATAAAAAAAATTGCTGAAATAATAGCAGAAAATTCCCCAAACAAGGTAAAAGATACTGAAGTTCAGTTAATCGAGGCATATAGAACCCCAATAATCCATAACCCAAAGTAAAACACACACAGGCATATAATAGTCAAGATCCCAGATATCCAGCAAAAGAACACAATATTAAAAGCTGCTAGAGAAATGAAACAGATCACCTATAAAGGAAAGCACATCAGAATCACAGCAGACTTATCAACGGAAACCATGAAATCAAGAAGAACTTGCAGCGCGATATTACAGATTTTGAGACAAAACAACTTCCAACCCAGATTGATGTATCCTGCAAAACTATCCCTCAAATTTAATGGAGAAATAAAATATTTCCACGACAAAGAATAACTGAAGAACTTCATGAGTGCCAAACCAGCATTGCAAACAGCATTAAAGATATTCTGGACACAGAAAAAAGAGAACACAATTCCAAGAACAACATTAGAAATAACTGCCTAAACAGAACAAGCAAGTAAACAGTCAGCAAATGAAGAAAAACATCAAGTAAATAACATGACTAGAAAAAGCCAACATATACCATGATAACCATTAATGTAAATGGCCTCAACTCAAAAGTCAAAAGAAAAAGATTGGAAGAGTGGATTAAGGAACACAATCCAACGATATGCTGTATACAGGAAAGACATTTTACTCAAAAGGAAATCCACAGGTAGAAAGTTACAGGTTGGAAAACAATTCTGCATGCAACAGGCCCCAAAGAAAAGCAGGGGTAGCTATTATGTCTGCAAACAATGTAAACTTCAAACCAAATACAATCAAAAGAGATAAAGAAGGCCATTACATACTAGTTAGGGGAAAGCTGCAAGAGGAAGAGGTAACAATCCTAAACATTTATGCACCAAACCATGGAGCACCTAACTTTACATGTCAAATCTTGACAGACATAAAAAGTCAAATAACTAATAACACTATTGTAATAGGGGACCTAAACACCCCTCTGACACAAAGAGACAGGTCAACTGGACAGAAACTCAGCAAAGAAATAACAGACCTGAACCAAAAGTGTGAACAAATGGACTTAGTAGATGTATACAGAGTGTTCCACCCCACAGCATCAGAATACACATTTTTCTCAGCTGCACATGGGTCTTTCTATAAAATAGACCTCATTCTACCCCATAGAGCATGTCTACCTAAATGCAAAAGAATTGAAATTATCCCATGCATATTATTGCACCACAGTTCAATAAAATTGGAAATTAATGACAAAGTGAACTCCAAAAACCACATAAACACGTGGAAATTAAACAACAACCTCTGGAATAACCAATGGGGCACACAAGAAGTTAAAGAAGAAATTAGAAATTACCTACAAATAAATGAAAATGCAAATAGAACCTACCGGAATCTGTGGGATGCAATGAAAGCAGTCCTCAGAGAGAAATTTATAGCAATGATATCATATACAAAGAAAATAGAAAGAGAGCAAATA
The DNA here is from genome assembly GCA_004027595.1 of Dinomys branickii. Lineage (NCBI taxonomy): Eukaryota > Metazoa > Chordata > Mammalia > Rodentia > Dinomyidae > Dinomys > Dinomys branickii. The sequence goes on from PVLD010021907.1 coordinate 29,824, forward strand.
AATAACCTCATGATACAACTCAAACTCTTAGAAAAAGAGCAACAAGCCAAACCAAGAGCCCAAAGAAGGGAGGAGATTATAAAACTCAGGGAAGAAATTAATGCAAATGAGATGAAGCAAACTCTACAAAAAATTAGTGAATCAAAGAGTTGGTTCTTCCAAAGAATAAATAAAATTGATAAACCCCTAGCCAACCTTATCAAAAAAAGAAGGGAAAGATGTCTAATTCATGCAATAAGGAATGAAAAAGAGGAAGTCACTACAGATCCAAAAGAAATACAAAAGATCATTAATACCTACTTTGAAAATCTGTATTCCCATAGGATAGAAAATACAGAAGAAATGGACACATTCCTAGAAAGGTACAAATTGCCAAAATTGAATCAGGAAGACGTGAAAATCCTGAACAACCCAATATCAATTAATGAGATTGAAAACGTCATTAAAAACTTACCAACAAAAAAAAGCCCAGGCCCTGATGGATTCACAGCAGAATTCTATAAAACATTTAGAGAAGATCTAATGCCAACACTCCTCAAACTCTTCAATGAAATCGAAAAGGAAGCAACTCTCCCCAACACATTTCTGGAGGCAAGTAT
>PVLD010021908.1:0-30441 GCA_004027595.1 Dinomys branickii
CCCCTTCCACTTCACCCTCCCTTCCCCTCCCTCCTCTCTTCTGTCCTCCCTTCTCTCATTTATTTTTGTGTTCATTTGGAGACAGGATCCTGCTGTGTAGTTCAGGATGGCCTAGAACTCACTATGTAGCCCAGGCTGACTTCTGACTAGAAACCCTCCTGCCTCAGCCTCATAAATCCTAGGATTATAAGTGTGTGCCACCAGTTCCTGTTCCTTTCCTTCTTGTTTGTATATTATGTTTCCATTATTCAGAAGGGGACAATTATGTTGCATCCTGGTAACCTCAATTCCTTAACCAATTTCCCAAAAGCTAACTGAAATATAGTAAAATGCTCACACAGGTAACTGACAACCATGTCAAATTGTAAATGCTCTGAGCTTTGCTTCCTGGTCACCTGTGACTGATAAGACACTAATAAGAGGCACTCTGCACAGAGGGGTCTGGCCTCTCCTCACACCAGCCACGCCCACATCATAGTCTCATACATACTTCTCAGAACACCACGGACTCAGGGCCCTGCTGGTGTGCTGGGATGGACCCTGTTCTTTCCCTGCACACGATGGCATTGAAATGTCACACGGAGTTATACAGATGGTCACACCTGTTTCCCCGTGGAGACAGCAGCTGGGCAGCTGGGCATTGCAGACTGTGTGCCTCTGAGAGGTAGGTACGGGAGGGCCCTGGGGTGGGGACACTCTGCAGGTGGGAGTGGGGTCCTCTAGTCCTGGGTGAGCAAGGAAGGACGCTGGAGACCACATCACCCTTGTGCATTTCATAGGGAAGAGACCAAGGGCTGGGCGTCTTCTCCAGGGCCATGCAGAGCCATCAGGGTGTGGCTGTGTGCACTACCCCAGGCCTGCAGCCTGGCACCGTGTGGCCTGAGGAGATGCTAGTCACTGGGCAGGTTTGGTGGTCAGCTGCTGTGCATTTGAATGCAGTGGCTGCTGACATCCGGTCACTAGTGTGTGGTCTCGTCCTTGCTGTGGGGAGGTCTGCGTTCTGAGCAAACACAGGGGCTGGCTGTTAACGGAGCTCAGCCCGGGGCAGGACGCACCTTCCCACAAGGCCCCATGGGACAGGAGCCATGCAGAGCAGTGAGGGGCTCGGCTCGGGTCTGCAGAGCTTGCTGCGTTGCTAGACATGGGGAGCTCACACAGCCTGCGCACCGCGAAGGCAGGCCTGTGGTTGCGGTGCTCCTTCTGCGGGGTCTTCCTGCTGCGTGGCCCCAAAGCACAGCCCAAGTCAAAGGCCTCTGACACTTCCCCCGGGGAGCAGGGTGAATGGGGCATGAAGTGGGGCATCGGGCACCAGGAAGGGGGTCGCCCCTTCAGCCCCTCAGGCCCAGGGAGCCCATGGTGAGTGGACTCCAGGCTGCACTCCTGCGAACAGGAGTCTAGAGGCTACTGAGGCAGGAAGGCCTCAGGCAGGTGAGCGAGACACCAGGGGCTGCGCTTCCTTGGAGCAAGGGGCTGGCGGGAAGCAGCTAGGAGCAGTCAGTGCTGGGGTGGGGCCTGACCTTGTGCCCTGTGCCCCGTTCGAGGGACTGGGAGAAGAGGCCCCATTTCAAGTCCCCGAAGGCTGCTGGCGCTGACTTGCCTTGGGGTCTTTGCAGACCTCTCCCTCCTCGTCTCCTTCCCTCTGTGCCTCCCTCTTGCGCCTCACTCCCCACTTCCTCTCCTCTCTCCAGCCCTCCCCCCTCCCTTCCTCTCCTTGTACCCTTCTCTCCCCAGCCTGCGCTAGCCTGGCCCCCGCCCATCTGCAGAGTGCCTTTGCAGGCAGGAGGCCCGCCTTGCCCGCCATGCCCACGTGCGCCTCTCCTCCCATCCGAGGGGACGCATTGGGCACCCGCACGTTAACCTGAGGCCACCAGTGTAGCAGCCCGGGAAACCGGAAGGAAAGTGACCAGAAATCCTCGTGTCCCAGGGAACCTCACACCCTTCAAGATCCAGATTCCTGAAAATTTCTCCTCCCGCCCCCCCATGTCTCATGTCTTCCTGGAGTCAGCCCACACAGGCCTCCAGGGCCTGGCCTTTCTCCTTGATCTTCCCGCTCCAAAGTCACCCCAGGTGGCAGAGATGTTCCCAAAGATTCCTTGGTTGCTGGGAGGTGTTTCCTGGAGCCCAAACATTTCACTTTTTAAAAATTCTGCTTCCTCCCCCCAGGGCCCAGGCCTCCCTGCCGGGGGAGCAGCCCTGCAGGACCAAGGCCAACTGGTTTTGGCAGACCCAGGGTCTCACTTGGGGTCTGCCTCTGTAGGGGGAGCCCCGAGGCCCCTCCGTGGTGCCCCTAGGGCTTAGGAAGCCCCATCGTGCTGGGTTTGGCCAGAAGCTGTGTCCCTCCTCCTGTCAGCTCCCACAGGACCTGGCGTGGTGTCATCCTGTGGTTGGTGTCAGATCTCAGATCTTTCTCAGGAAAACAAGCACCCCGGAACCCACTAATCTTTTCCAGTAGCATGGTATTGCTCTGTGAGAGCTTAATCTCTCCCGGCAGGCTGTGCTGGGAAAGTGTCCGGGTAAACCAGAGTGCTCTGGGGAGAGCGGAAGCTGTCTCACCATGAACCCCCTCGAAGCAGAGGGTGTGACTTCTGCACAGCAGCCCCCCCACAGCCCCACTGCCTCAAGGGCCCACGTCCTCAGACACAGCTTCCCTTCCACCCTCCCTGCAGGGTGTGCAGGGCTGGGTTCCCTGGGGGCGGGAAGGTGTGGGGTATGAGACCGTGGGCAGGAGCACCTGGGTCTGCACCCCCACTATGCCAGCAGCTTCCAGGCAGGGTGGATTGCGTGGAGCTGGCTTCCCGACCTTGGCGTGGCACCCTGTGACCTCAGAGACCCTTGCGCTGCTCAGGGTCAGTATCCTGATCTGGACCTTGGCACAGCGGCTCCCCTCCTTAGGCTGCATGCCCTGGGCATGAAAGGAAGGTTGCAGAGGATGATCTGGGGCGGGGCTTTGTCAGTGGACAATGCGCTATGCTGTGATTCTTTTAAGTCAAGATCTCACTGTGTTGCCCAGGCTGGTCTCGAACTCATGGCCTCAAATGATTCTCCCACCTCAGCTTCCCGAGTGGCTAGGATGGCAGGTGTGTGTCACTGTGCCCAGCTTGATGTGATTTTTGTATCAGTTTCATCAAGATGTAAGGTCGCATACTGAAATGCGCTCATTTTAAGTGTAGCCAGAGTTTAAGCATGTGTGCCGTGGGAGCCAGCAGGCTCGGTACGCCTGACAAGTGTATGCATCACAGTCAGGGATGTGGCACGCTGAGGTCTCTGGGCAGCTCCCTCCTGCCCTTGTGGTCTGTACCCCACCTGCTGCCCACCCTCTGTCCCTGGGCTGTCATCCACTGGCATCACACAGGTACAGGCTCTTGGGTCTGCTTCTTCCATTCAGTGTAATGTCTCGGAGACTCACGCGCAGAGTGTGACAGCCACTCACGGTGCCACTGTGATGTTGAGTATCCCACTGCAAGGAGACTCACGTTCCTCCGTGTGCAGACTGGACGTCTGGGCATTCCGGCTCCGGGTTCTTGTCCGCACCTGCTCTTGTCTGCCCAGTTCTTGTCCCCAAGCTGACCCGCTGTCTCTCTGTGGAGGTGAGGTGGAGTTTTAAAAGTCAGTCCATTTAGGGGAAGCATCAAGCTCCTGCAGGTGGTGCACAGAGTGAAGTCACAGCGAGGAACAGGCCATGAGCGCCTGCCGCCTGCCTGCTGCAGGGCGCGCTTCTCTGGTCCTGTTATCTTAACCACCCTCCAGCTGCCTTTGGGGTGAGCAACTTTGGCCCCAGGTGACCGGTGTGGATGCTGGGTGCAGTGACGTCACACCCCCATGGCTTGGTGGAGCTGGGTTTGCCCTGACCTGACTTTTGCCCTGTGGTGACTGGCAGGGACCCTCTTTGCTCTCTGAGCTCCGGGAAGCTTCTTGGGCTTCCAGAGGGCTCAGTGGGGGCCTGGCTAACAGGCTCGGAGGAGAGGGGATTGGGTCCCGGGGGGGCGGGGGGGGCGGGTACAGGGAAACAAAGAGGGGCGGGCTCCCCAGCAGCAGCCCTGCCCCGGGCAGCCCCAGCTGGGCCAGCCTGGAGTGAGACTGTGTTTGTTAAACAAAGGCACAGTGCCTGGGCCCCAAAGCAGGGAACTCCAGGATTTGACTTGAAGAGAGTGCCCAGGAGCCCAGAAACCCTCTCCACACCACATGCCAGAAATTCTTCCCCCGGCCCCTGAGAGCCTGGCCAGAGGCTCAGCCTGTGTTTGCGTTTCCTCCTAGAGACCTGCTGAAGCCGCCTGCCTGCAGGCTGGTGTAGGCCAGTGGTGGGCATGGCACATAGTAGTGCAGGAGACCTCTGAACTCGTCTCCTCTCTCCACTTTTAGTACAAGATCTCGAGCTTCTGACTTTTGGTGAAAGCAAGCCTGGCTCCGCTTTGCTGCCTCTGGCTGGGACACTCTGTCGTCGGGGTGACCTTCAGCCTGGCCCCTTTTACTCAGCGCTCACTGTGTGCCAGGCACTGTACGTCATCATTTCCTCTCTTGGTATTTTTGGTTTTGGGTCTTTTGAGCTAGGGTCTCACCATGTAGTTCAGGCTGGCCTCATACTCACTATGTAGCTCAGGTTGGCCCTGAACTCCCAGTGATCCTCCTGCCTCAGCCTGCAATATACTGGGATTCGCAGTCCTGTGCGCCACCACACCCGCCTTCTCCCATTCACTCTGATGCTGCCAAGTGAAGTCTATCCTTCCTACTCTGGATGGAACACCGAGGCCCTGTGGTAAGACAACCTCGATCACTTCCCTTTTCTCCTGTCTTTTCCCCCCGCTCTCCTCCAAGCCTAGAATGGTGCACTGCTGGACTGCAAAGTCTTCCAACATGGATAGAGAGCGCCCCCTCTGTGCAGGGTGGGGTCCTGCTCAGCCCAGGACTCAAAGGGAGCAGCTCCATCCTCACCTTGATGGAGCTCAGAGAGCAGCAGGAGACAGCTGACCTGTCCTGAGGGAAAGCAGGGCTGCAGATTATGGGGAGGGCTGCGGTGCTGGGAGGAGCCCTGCTTACACGGGGGAGGCCAGAGCCCAGGACACGGGGCCCCCACCCAGGTGCTTCCAACGCACCCTCAGTGCTGTGTGTGTGTGCAAGTGCACGTGGGGCGAGGGGACCGAGGGGAGTAGCTGCAGTTGCTGTCTTTGCTCTGGGGCTTACATGGCGCCACAGCTGTCCCCCACCCAGAAGCTCAGCATCACCGTCTTCGAGGGTTTGGAGCCAGCACAGGGCTGCACACTGGGGCTGCTTGAGAGCAATTTGCTGTACATGTATGGTAACCGACAGGCAGGATGTTATGATGGAATCCCTGCTCTGGCACTTGCTAATGTGAGAAGTCTTTATTGGACATCTGTGTAATCATTCTACATATATGTAGAGTAAATGGTATAATAAACCCTCAAGTATACAGAACGCAAGTGCAAATGTCATTAACTCTTTGACATTTTTTGTTGTTGTTAGAGTTCTGGGAATGGAATCCAGGGCCTCACACAAGCTAAGCAAGTGCTCATCCCTGAGCTATGTCCCTTGCGCTCAGTGCCCTACTAGTTCTGCCCTACTAGTTTCTTTCCGCCCTTTCTTTCTTTCTTTTTTTCTTTCTTTTCCTTCCTTCCTTCCTTCCTTCCTTCCTTCCTTCCTTCCTTCCTTCCTTCCGTCTTTCCTTCTCACGCACTGAGACAGGGTCTTGCTCTTGTAGCCCAGGCTGGCCTTGAACTCATAGCAATTTTCCTCCCGCCTCAGCCTCTCCAGTGCTGGGATTACAGGTGTGCACCACTCTGCTTGGCTGCCAGTCTTGAAGAAATGGATTCTTGATAGGTTGAATAAATGAGGTATTTTGTAAAACAGCAAATGTAATTCATTTAATGCCCATTGTTTTTCCCTGATTAGTAAAAAATGCTACAAATATTAAATGTTTACAGTGTCCATTGAGGGGGCCGAGGCGGACACATGGCTGTTGTCTGCCTGAGGAGCTTTGAAGGTATCTGGCTGAGAACTTGGAATCCGATGCTGCAGATCCTGGGCAGGAGACAGCCCATCGGTTCACTTCTTGCAGACCCCACCTTCCGAGGTTCTCTTATCTGTGCAGAGAAAAGGCCCCTTTGTAGCTTCTCTGGCCTGGCTTTCCTGTGGTGGCAGCGATTCAGGAATGTGTTTGCTTGGAACTCGGAGCCCTGGAGACTCGCTCAGAGACAAGGCCTCTCTGTCTCCTCTGACGCTCAGGACAGGGCTGGAGAAATGTCCCACTCCACGTGGGCCTCGGCCTCACTCCCAGCCGCCATGCTACTGGGCGGGGGATCTGCATGTGAGCTCTGCACCCAGGAGTCGCGTGGTCTCCGGAGAGCTGCTTCCCTTTTCCGTTTCCTTGGTCATGTCCTCCACGGCCACATCCTGTGACAGTGGCTGCACTCTGTGGCTTCGGGCAGGGGAGGAGTGTTAGTGCTATTTGTGACCTGGTGGTGTGTGCGTGGCCTTGTGTGTTCACGAGGAAACAGGAACCCGAGGCTTGGCTGCACTTGGGAGCAGTCGCCAATTTTCTCTAAGTTCTTGAGGCGCAGCAGAGTTTGTATGAGAGATCTGGGCATCGGGTGGGGAGGTTAAGATCTGCACCGTGACACTTGGAGCCTTGTGAACACCACCCAGCACACGACTCAGAGTCACACAGGCTCCCTCCTGTCCTTCCCTCCACTGCTCAGCCTCACTGGCTTCTCTCTTCTGCCACCCTATTTTCTTTCTCTTTGCAGCAGCTCAGCACGCACACAAACCTATCAAGGTGCCCAGCAAGCAAGAAGACGCTGCTTAATAGAATCAGCCTTCTACAGGAAGGAGCTGTGGTCATAAAGACTAAAAGAGCTACACAAAGATGGAGCCCTAAAGCCGCTGGGGTAGGGACTGGGGTGCTGTGTCTGCACACCCTGTCCTGTAAGAATATTCTGCAGCGTTCGACACGACATCTTCCTCCCTGACTACTGTCTGACCTTGCTCTTCAGGTTCTCCTTCGTCCTCCGAGAGGCACTGGCTCCGTCCCTTCCCCTAGGAGCCTCTGTGTGTGTGGCAGATTAATTAATGGTCAATTTAAGTGGGAACGCCCAGCTGAACTGGGTCAGCTTGGTTTGGAGCATGGAGGACGCACCTGGGGATTATTGCCAAAATGACATAAAAGTAGAACCGCTGTGGAAGACGGCATGCTGCTGATTTTCCTGCAGATGCTTGCCACGCTGGTTTTGCTCATATGGAGTTGGCTGGTCTTGTCAGAAGAGCTTGGGTCCTCGCTGTCACGGGGACAGCTGTGGTTCTCTCCACAGGAGCTCTGGTCTCTGCCTTGAGTGCCGCTTGCTGGTCCCAGTGCAAATCCCCCAGCCTGCTGGCACAGAACCTTCACCCGCTGGCATCCTTTCTAGTTTCCACCACTGGCCTGTGGGCCTTCCTCGTGCAGCTCCTTGATACAGACTTGCATGAGACATTGACGTGGGGTCCAGACCCTTGCTGGATTCTTCAGGCCTCTAGCTTGTGGACAGATGTCTTGCACTCTGCCGCATTTGACTTTTTCAGTGACTGTTATAAAACATCCTACAAATTATGTGTCCTGTATTAAACTCTTGCAAACCCTAACTACGACAGTGTGGGACACTGAGGAGGATGCAGCAGGTTGGTGTCAAGCATCCATCCGGCAGCCCAGAGCCAATGCAGAGGCTGGAAGGAGGGAAGCAGCCACAGAAAGGGTTGCAGTTGGGCCAGGCTGCGGTGGGCTGGAGGAATTACAAGAGGGAGCAGAGGAGGGTGGGCACTTCACAGACTTTTCATAGGGATTCTAGAAACAAGCTGTGCAAGGTGAATGTGGACACGGGCCAGCACGGTCCCCTTTGACAGGTAGGTAAACGTGGGTGAGAACTGGCTGGGAAGATGAAAACTCCATGGCCGGAAAGCAAGGCCAGGGGCTTAGCAGCTGCTGTGTGTGGTGAACCAGAGGCGTCCCACAGGGCCAGGCTGGAGGAGGTGCGGGTGAGAAGTGAGGCTCTCATGAGCCCCGCATGCCTGTGGCTGCTGGACGGCACTGGGAGGCCCATTATGCAACCGAAGCACCAGTCGGGCCAAAGCTTGGACATGGTGTAGGCAAGGGGATGGAGGGGCACTCCAGATAGCAGGAGGCGGTGTGCACGCACACAGCAGCTTAGGACTGTGTGAGGTGGGCTGTCTGCACCTGGCTCATTTCCCCACCGGGTGAGAGACCACAGTGTAGATCTCCTCTCTCAGGGACGATTCTCTCCACTTCCCCACCATCATCAACAGGGGCAGCAAATACCTCTGTGCAGGCCTCCTCTGAGCTGCGTATGTGTGAGAAGCTTTCTTTAGAGCAGTCATTTAAGGGCTGGGAGTGCGGCCCTGGGGTAGCGCTTGCCTAGCAGGCCAGGCCCTGGGTTCAGTCCCCAGTCTTGCCAAAAAATAAAACATTTAAAGATTGGTTTTGCTGAGATGCGAGGTTTACCCATGGACCCACTCTCTACCCCCAGGCTCCTGCTTCCAGCGACTGTGCTGCTGCTGTCTTCCACGCAGAGTGACAGCTCCTGTTGCTCACTGCTGTCGGCCCTGCCGTCACAGCTACAAGCGTTAGCCAGTCCGACAGGTGTGCAGTGGCCTCTCTCTCGCTTCCGTTTGCTTCCGGGCTGTGAGTGAGATTCAGCCCATTGTATCCAATCACTTACCACTGTTTCCTCCTAGGAGCTGCCGGTTCTTAGGCTTTGCCCAGCTCTCTGTTGGAACACTGCCTTCATCATTTTTCTTGTCACTGGGACATGGTGCCTGAACCCTATAAATTTAAGAAGGAAGGGTTTGTTTTGGCTCACAGATGGTAGGGGGTCCAGTCCGTAGTGTCTGGGTGGCAGACCCCGGAGGGACACCACAAGTGTCCTGTTGCTGCCCCATCGCCAGTGTGTGCAGGGCCGTGCTGTTATGAGCTGTGCCACTCTGCTCACCCTCATACTGTCCATTGCTGAACTTAAGTTTATTGTTGGGTTTTAGATGTGCAAATGTTCAGTTCATGAGATAAAGTCAGTTTCACAAAGTGCTTGTACCAAACTAGACCTCCACCTGCAAAGCGTTGGTGGTCCCGGGAATGTATAGTGTCCATCACCTCACCAGCGCTTGACCACGCCAGCCTGAAATTTTGCCAAATGGATTTTTTTTGTTTTTTGTTTTGTTTGTTTTGGTAGTAGTGAGAATTGAACCCTTGACCGAGTCCCTTTTATTTTTTTATTTTGAGACAAGGTCTCACTAAATCACTAAGTTGTCTAGGCTAGGCTTGAACCTGAGATCTCCCTGAGTCAGCCTCCCAGAGTGCAGGTATGCACCACCATGCTCTTGTTAGAGTGACATCTTTCAGTGGCTTTGACTTATATTTACCTGCAGGCGTGAACCATTGGCTTTGCTTTTTGTTGTTTTGTTGTCTTTTTGAGACAGGGTCTCGCTGTGTAGTTCAGGCCGGCCTTGAGCTCACTTTGCAGCCCAGGCTGGTCTCAAACTCCCAACGATCCTCTTGCCTCAGCCTCCCGAATTCTGGGGTTACAGATGTGTACCATCATGTTTGGTGGCCTTGTATGTTTTTTCTTTTGTGTTTTATATTCTTATCTCTCTGCCCATTTTTTCTCTCAGGCCATTGGTGCATTTCCTAACAATGTACAGGAGTTCTTCCTATTATCACTGATACTAATATTTTATTACTTGTGTATTTTGCAAGCATCTTCCTCCAGTCTTTAACTAGTATATCTCATGTTAAAGGTTTTTCAGTAAAGTTCTGCATTTTAGCACAATTCTCAATATTTTATAGTTTGTGCGTTTTAATGTCTTGTTTGAGAAATATTTTCCTCCTCCGTATACAAAATACAGTCATTTATGTTTTCTACCACGAGTCAGGAGGGTTTTTTGTTTTTTTTTGTTTTTTTTTTGCAGTACCGGGGATTGAATTCAGGACCTTGTGCTTGCCAGGCAGGCGCTTATGCCACTGAGCTATATCCCCAGCCCCTGGAGGTGTTGATTTGAGGATTGGAGCCCTGAAAGCACCTGGATCTAATTTCTCTATGTTGCGTGAGGTAGGAGCCAACTTCCGTTCTGTGCGGTGGTCAGTTGTCTCAGCAACGTTTGTGGACTGTTCCCTCCTCTCCGCATCTGACCACCGTCCTGGAGTGTGCACGGGGTGGGAGGCAGGGGTTGGGGGGTTGTCTCTGATGGTGTGTGTCACTTGATCTTCCCTTGATTGTTACAGAGCTCTAGGATAAAAGCACTGTCCTCTCCCATTTCACTTTCCCTGCTCCTCCTCTTCCTTCCCCTCCCCTTCCTCCTTCCCTTCCCCCTTTGCTCCCCTTCCCAACCCCCTTCCATCCCCCTTCCCCACTCCCCTCCTCTCCCCCTCCTTCCCTTGCCCCTCCCCTGCACTTCCCCTTGCCCCGCCCCCTCTTCCTCTTCTTTTTCTTCTTCTTTTTGAGTAAGGGTCTCAAAATGTAGTCTAGGCTGGCCTCAAACTTGTGATCCTCCCACCTAGAGTTCCTGAGCAGGTGGAATCACGGTTGTGCGCCCCATACCTGTAGACCACGGCCTTTTGGCTCAGAAGTAACAGTAGCTTATGGAAATTGCATTAAGCAAAGAAGGTGCGTGTGCTGTAAGAACAGAGGAGGGGTCTCTACAGACAAGCGGGCGGGGGGATTTCATAAGGGCTGGGGGCCAGCAGGAGCCCATGCAGCCGTTACCATTCTGTCCGTCTCTCTGTCTCTCTGCCCCGTCCTCTCTCTGTGTCTCTCCATCTCTGTCTCTGTTTCTGTCTCTATCTCTGTATGCCTCTGACTTAGCTGGCATCTGATCTTACCTGTTCTTCACACCTGGACCATCTGATGCCACCTGCAGGAGGCCTCCAGGCACAGAGTCCACAACCCTCTGCTTGCTGGCCGGGTCCCATCTCCAGGGGCCTCTAAGCTCCATCTGCTCTGGGCTCCACATTCTAGAGTGGGGACCAGAGACGCTTTCTACTGCATCGCATGCTGAGAACAGTGAGGAGCTGCTGCTTGCTCCTGGGGCTTTCACATGATTCTCAGTATCCCGCACACTCTGCCTTTCCTACGGCAGCACAGGCTGTGTACATGGGGTGAAAGTGATGTTACCCTGGGTGGTGGTGCACCCCTGTAATCTCAGCTGTTCTGGAGGCTGAAGCAGGAGGATCATGAGTTCAAGACCAGTCTGGGCAACTTAGGGAGAGCCTGTCTCAGCAAATAAAGAGGGTTGAGAATGTAGCTCCTTGGTAGGCCACCCCTGAGGTCAGTCCCCAGTACTGCACAAACAACCTCCCCCAAGCCAAAAAAATGACATCATTACAGGTATAATTTGTAATCCTCTGCACTTGACACAGAGAGCGAAGCTGTGCAAAAATGTCAGCACCTCATCGTTAGTAAGGAATCACCAGCTGCACGCCTCACAGCCAATCAGGGCTCAGAGCTCCGTCACCAGCCCAACCTGCGAGCTCCCTTCCTCTGTGGCTGAAGGCTTGGTGCAGGCAGAGGCCGGGAGGACAGTCCTAGTGCTGGGTGGCGAATGCAGGTGCGAACGCAGGATAGATTGGCATCCGTGTGCGCGTGCGTTTGCAGACTGCTCGAAAGGAAAGGCTGCGGAGGAGCAGGCTCCGGACCCCGAGGCCGTCCTTCTCCCCCGCTTCCGGGAGGCCCAGCGAGCTTCCTTTCCTCTGCGCTTGTCCCGCTTCCTGTGGAACACATTTTGACGGCCGCTCTCTGTCAGTCTTCTGCCCTCCATCCTGCTTTACAGTTAGCCCCAGACAGTGGGGAACACGCAGCACCTGCAGCCAAGTGAGTCTCAGTGCTCGTTTCGGGCTGGCGTGGGGCCCCGGGTCGGCACCCTTCCCCTGCGGAGGCAGTGGGACCCCTCAGAGTGACAGGCGTGGGGTGGAGCCGATCCTGTGTGCAGAAGTCAGCACCGCAGGGCCCTTGAAGTCCCCTTGCTCCTCCCCTCCTCACCATACACATTGGTGGCAGGGACCTGGCTGCTGTTCATTCACTGGGCAAATATTTGCCCAGCACCCGCAGCGGTGAGCAGAAGCCCTTCCTAATGGAGAAGCTGCAGGGAGGGGCTCTCTGTGCCCCTCCTACCAGCTGACCAGCTCCCCTCTCTCTGGCTGTGGCTCTGCAGAGCGGAGGCAAGCATGGGGCAGGGGCACGACAGGCTTTAAGCATAGGCTGTGGTGGCAGAGAGGACGGGAGGGCGTGGATGAACCACTGGCAGAGCAGGAAGGAGGGCGAGAGTTCGAGGCCCCTGGCGGGGGGCGGGGTCGCTGCAGTGAGAGGAAATTGAGGGAGGAAAGGCCTTGAGATAATTGATCGGACGCTTTCATGTTCATCACAAGACAACTGGGCCGAGGGCCAGGCCGCTGGTGAGGGTGAGCCCCTGCTCTGCCCTTGCCCGCTGTATGGCAGTTGCTAAGGTCCCTGTGTCCCATGAAACTGGCATCTGTCTTTGTTCACAGACCTCAATTACGCGCATCCTGGCAGAGGCAAGGGCTGCGTGTGGACACCAGCCATATGGTGCTGGTGTCCAGTCTGACTCGATGGCCCTGCTGCCCCAGCAGAAGGCTCCCTGGGCTCCCAGGCTCGAGATGAGCTGAGGCCTGGATTCTACCTGGGCTCCAGGTGCCGAGGTCCCTGAGCAGTCATCACTCAGATGACAGCCTTGGCTGGAAGATGAAGGTGGCCCCTGTTGCCGTGGGGACCTGCTTGATTTTGGTCTCAAGGCTTGAGCCTGTCCTTTGGAACACAGTCCAGAGGGAGTCTAGGGCCTTCTTGAGCTCACTAGGTGCGATGAACTCTTTCACAGCAGGGCTTGTTTGGTGCAGCTAAACACCCAAGCTGACCATGTGCATCTGGTGCTATGCACAAGGGGCCTTGAGAGCTTGTCCCGCCTGTCACTGCCCAAACCCACTGCCCTCATTCTGCCTGTCATCTTTGTCGTCTGTGCTGGCACCGCTTTTCCGGGAGCTGGAGAGACAAGGTCTCAGCAAATACTGCCTCAGAAGCAGCTTCCTGGAGCAGAGAATGAATTTCCTAAGCCTGCTGTCACTAAGCACCATGAGCTAAGTACCACTGGGGGACAGAACTGCATGCTCTACTGCTTTGATCAAGATGTCGGCAGGGCTTTCTGGAAAGGGTCTAGAGGTGATGGGTCGCATCCCTTTCTTCTCGTGCCTGGTGTATGCCGGTGGCCTTTGTTGTTCCTGGCTTGCCCCGTAGCTCTTCAGTTTCTGCCTGTACCATCATATGGCTTCCTTCTCCTCTGGAGCACCTGTATCGTGGAGTCTCCTCATCTTACAGGGACACAGCAATCTGCGGGCCTTAGTCACCTTCTCATCGCTGGGACACAGTACCCAGAACACACAGTTTAAAGGAGGACAGGTTTAACTGGGCTGTGTTTAGGGGGTTCTGTCCATGGTTAGTTGGCTCCAGGGCAGAAACTGCAGGGAGGAAGGTCTGGGGGAAGAGAGCTGCTCACATCATGTTGGCGAGGAAGGAAGGAGAGAGAGAGACGGAGACCATGGAGGCAGCTGTACCCTTCCAGACTACACCCCGGCAACCTGCTTCTCGTCAGACCCCACCTTCCAACAGCCCATTCCAGGGACGAACTCCGCAGTGGGTGAGTCCTCCAGTGAGTGCGATGCCACCATGCCTGATCACCTTCCCCAAGCCCCAGCGATGAGCACATGAGCCTTTGGGAGGGCCTCCTGGATCTAAACTACAGCAGCGCTCCATCCAGCGTAACCCTGTCCTGTCTCAGTGAACAGCATGTTCAAGTGCCCTCTTTCCAATAAGGTCACATTCTGGGGTGCTGTGATTAGGGCTCTTGGGAGGGGTATGTGATCCCTCCATCGCCCTCAGGGGCTGATTGTCATCGGGCACGGGGCATTGGGCTTTGAAGGCTCCAGGCACATGCAGCTGGGATGGCAGGACAGAGAACTTTCCACAGAGCCTGCCGTGTTTCTGTTCGTGGATCTGGGGGAAGGGGCGGTGGGGGTGCCAGCCTGGTCCCCAGCTCTGCATGTGTGCAGACAGGAGGGCTGAGTTACGGACACTAATCTACAAGGGGAAGGCAAGAGCGCAGCCCTCAATTACTCGTTAATAACACACGTCAGGAGACAACGCTTTAATACGTCATCATGTCTACAGTGCTGGTCAGCGGGTCGCTATCATTCTCGAGCAATAAGCACAAGACTGCTTTTAATTACTCCTGTGAAACTGCCCGACCCATGCCAGATTAAATATTCATTATGTAGAACGAGGCATTTTCTTTGTGTATAGATCCGTATTAAATTTAGCTGGCAACCTACTGACCAAATAGCACTAATAAATTTCTTGTAATGGGCCATGGTTTTTCCTGATTGCTGTGTCTTCTCCCTCAGTCTTTCTTTCTCTGGGTCCCTGTTGCTGTCTCCTTGGTCTTGTTATCTCTGTATCACTTTTTGTTTCTTTTGTAAGTTGAGGTGGAATTCACATGAATAATACAATTATTTTTTCCAGTACCTGCGGTTTAATCCAGGGTTTTTACATTGAGCTATATGCCCAGTGTTGTTCTTCTTTATTGTTATTGTTATTATCTTTTTTGTTTTTCTTTATTTTGATCCAGGGTCTTGCTGAATTTCACAGACTGGGCTTGAACTTGTGATCCTCCTGTCTCAGCCTCCCAGCATGGTAAGATTACAGGCACGCACCACTGTACCAGGCACAACCAACCACTTAATGTGTACAATTCAGGGATTTAGTGCATTCACAGTGTTAGAGAGACACTGTCTCACTCTCTGATTTCAAAATGTTTTCCTTACCTCAGCAGAACACATCATGTCTGTTAAGCAATGCCTGTTCATCCCTCCTCCTTTGAGCCCTCAGAGATCTAACTCATTTCTTTTATTTTGGTCTTTTTTTTTTTTTTTTTTTGAGACAAGGTCTCACTATGCAGTTCAGGCTGGCCTTGAGTTCACTCTGTAGGCCAGGCTGGCCTTCAACTTGCAACGATCCTCCTGCCTCAGCCTCCAGAGTGCTGGGATTACAGGCGTGCGCCACCACGCCTGGCCTCTTAACTCATTTCTGTCCCTGTGGATTTGTGTATTCTGGATATTTTATATAAAAGGAATCAGGTAGCATGTGACATTTTGTGTCTGGCTTATTTCGCTTGCCATAATGTTTTTGAGGTTCACCTATGCTGCAGCATGTGGGATACTTCATTTGTTTTTATGGCTGAATAATATTCAATTGAATGGATATACTACAGTCTGTTTAACCATTCACATACTGATGAACTGTACAGTGTTTCTACCCTTTGCCTATTACAGATAGTGCTGCTATGAGCTTTCATCTACCAGTTACTGAACATGTGTTCTCCTCTACCTTGGGAGGAGCTGCTGGCTCATGTGCTAATTCTATATTGGACTTTTTGAGGAACACCGCATTGTGGTTCACAGCATCTGAACTGTGTGCTACATCTCCTCCAGTAATGTGTTCAGGACTCTTCCTTTGCGCCTTCACCAACGCGTGTTATCATCGACTTTTGAACTTGCAGCCATTCTGCTGGGCGTGTAGGGGTATTTCATCATGAGGTTGACTTGCCTTAATGAGCAATGATGTTGAATATCTTTTCATATTCTTCTTGGCTATTTGTTTATCTTCTCTGGATAAATGCCTCTTCAAACCATTTAGCCTTTTTAATATCGGATTGCTTTTTTTCTTTGCTATTGCACTGTAAGAGTTTTTACATATTCAGGATATGAGCTCTTTATTAGGCATATAATTTGCAAATATTTCCTCCTGTACTGTAGGTTGCTCTACAGCCTTTTTTCTTTTGAATCAGGGTTTCACTATGTAATTCAGGCGAGTCTTACCATGCAGAATTTTAGCTCCCTGAGTACTGGGATGACAGGTGTGCACCACCAGGGCCAGCAGGTTGCTCTGTATTCTTGATACTGTCCTTTGGTACACAAAAATCTTAAGTTTTATAAGGTCAGCTTTCCAAATTTTTCTTTTGTTGCTCATGCTTTTCATGTCAAATCTGGGTCTGTTGTCAAATCCAAGGTCATGTACGTTTACCCTTGTTTTCCTCTAATAGTTTTATAAAACTTAGTGGGGGGCTGCTCTGGGAGGGGCCAGGCTGGCATCCTGAGTGGCGGGGGGGCCCAGGGTTGGAGCGGGAGTGGAGGGCGGGATTGGTTTTTCTAACTTGTGCAATCTGAGGCTGCCTCCTTGGTTTTCCACTGGATCTTGTAGAAAATGAACTGTACTAGATCAACATATGATTCAAGCTTCTAGAGTTTTTCTCCCCCTCTCATCCCTTCTCTTTCCTCTTCCTCTTAACTGCCTCGTTGTAGTGGCCACACAGTACTTAAGGAAGCTGACCCATTAAACAGCTAGGCTGTTTACCGCCTAGCTAGCGGCAAGGAACTCCAACTTTCTGAGACTCATTTTCCTTGCTGGTGAAGGCAGGAAAGAATGTGACTGTGGAGAAAAGGGTTCTTATCATAACAATGAAAGTACAAGTCAATTTCATGGTAGGAAATTTTATTTACTTATATATTTTTTTGGTACCAGGAATTGAACTCAGGACCTTGTGCTTATCAGGCAGGCGCTGTGCCCCTGAGCTATATCCCTGGCCCTGCAACGTTTTATTAATGGTAGGAAAAGAAACACTCTTCAGAGTGAGTCTGGGCCAAGTAAAAGCAGGAGAAGGAGTACACCCTGAAGAGTGAGGGAGGGCCACCATGGGAGAGAGCACAACGGCCACAGTACAGGTCATTTTGGCTGGAGAGGTCATCCCTGAAAGGAAATGATTGGGGCTTTTCCTTCGCTGAGCTAGGAGGCTGCAGGGCAGTGATGTGACCCTTGCTGCCGTCCATATTCCAGTGACTCTGTCTTCTGCTGGCTTAGCTTGTGACCTTCATGTGAGAAGGGCCTTAGAGGTCATCAAGTGCTACCTCCTTGCTGTAGGGGAGATGAAGGCCCAGGGAGGGACTTGTCCTTGCCTCACAGACACCGTGGATGTAGCCCATCCTCCCACCCGGGGGTCTGACCCTCAGGAAACCTTCTGCCTCTTCAGATGCTGTGTCTGCATTGCTCTTTCTCAGGGTACACTGTTGGTTTTCTGGGGAGCTGGCACCTCCTGAGGTTCAAAAAAGAGGATGTCTATGGTGCCGTGGACACCAGTGAGAACCCAGAGCAGTGCTCACCACAGACCCTGGTTTTGGCTGGAGATGGTATTTTCATGGGCATGCATTTGGGGCCTAAGGGATTTTTGTTTGTTTGTTTTTTGTGTTAGGATCAAACCCACGGCCTCACACATGCTAGGAAAACACTGTACCATTGAGCCACATCTCTAGCCCAAGTTATGTGTTTTTAAATAAAATATTCTAGGTATACAAAACCATGCACCTCCAACCCACAGGGAGAAGTGAACTGAGAAAAGTTGTAGGATACATAATTAACACATAAAAATCAGTTGTATTTTTATCTATTAATAATGAACAGTCAACAAAAGAATTAAAATATAATAGCATGGCAAAGCATAAAATACTCAGGAATAAAATTAAGCAAGGAGGTGAAATACACACTGAAAACTTCAAAACATTATTGAAAGAAATTAAGGAAGACATTTAAATAAATGGAAAGACAGCCCATGTTCATGGATTGGTAGACTTAGTTTTATTAAAATGTCATTACTACTCAAAGCGATCCAAAGATTCAATGAAGTCTCTATCAAACTTCCAATTTTCTTGACCCCCAAAAAATCCATCCTAAAATTCAGTTGGAATCTCAGCCAAAAAAAGCTTTAAAAAGGACAAAGTTGAAGGTCTCCCCTTTCTTGGTTTTAGAACTGACTACAAAGATACAGTAATCAAATCAATGTACCGCTGGTGAAAAGACACATATAGACGAAAGGAATAAAATGGTGGGTCCAGAAATTGTGATTTTTAAGCCAATATGACCACTATTCAAAGGGGGAAGGAATAGCCTTTTTTTTTTTTTTTTTTTTTTTTGGTGGTACCAGGGATCAAACTCAGGACTTTGCGTTTGCCAGGCAGGCACTTATTTCACTGAGCCATATCCCCAGCCCAGGAATGGCTTTTGAACAAGTAGTGTTGGGAGAACCGGTCATCTCCATGCGGCTAGACCCTTGTTTAATACCATATACAAAAAATAAGCCAAAATGATTAAAGACCTAAGTGTAAGGCATGAAATATAAAATTCTTAAGAAAACATGGGGAGGAAAGTGTGGTGGTCCACACCTGTAATCCTAGCACTCTGGGAGGCAGAGGCAGGAGGATAGCAAATTGCCCAGGCTGGGGAATTTAATGATTTAGCAAAACCCTATCTCAAAATTAAAAAAAAAAAAATAAAAGAGCTAAGGACGTAGCTCAGTGTGAAGGCCCTTGCTTCATTCTTCAGTACTGCCAAAAAAAAAAAAAAAAAAGAAAGAAAAAAGAAAGAAACTTTAAGACACTGGATTTGGCAAATATTTTTTTGGATATGACACCAAAAAGCACAGGCCAAAAAAAAAATGTAGATAATTTAGACTTCAACAAAATTAAAAACTTTTGTGCATCAAGGGGTCCTGGCATCTGAGTGAAAAGGCCATCATCAGAATAGGAGAAAATATTTGCAGATCATATATATGATAAAGGATTGCTATGGATAATATATAAAGTACACCCATGGTGCAACAATGATACAACCCAATTAAAAATGGGCAAAGGCTCAAATGAACCTTTCTTCAGATATGCAAACAACCAACAGACCCATAAGACAATGCACAGAGCACTATGATCACACACATCAACACAAGTGTTATGAGGATGTGGAGAACATGGAATTCTTGGGCTTTACTGGCAGGAATAGAAAATGGCATGGATGCTAGGAGAACAGTATGATGGCTCTTCAAAACATGAAATATGGGATTATAATCCAGCAATCCCACTCTTGGAATACACCTAACTGAGGGCAAAGCAGGGCTTCAAACAGATATATGTGTACCCGTGTTGTTGCTCACAGGAGCACTGCTCACAGTGCCCAAAAGGCTGAAGCTCGCTGTGTTGGTTTGGGGCTTATTTTGCAAAGGGAGGAACATATAATACAGGACACATACTTTATATGATTATTTATAAGTCACCCAAAGAACGGTATACAAAAGAGTGCAGGAAATCTGTCCACACACTAAGACCGAGGAATCTAGCTGAGGGCCTGGATCCTGTGACAATGTCCTACATGAGTCCAGCTGAATACCCAGAACTCCCACGAATCCAACTGGAGGCCCAGGGCCCATGACAATGTCTCATGCAGGCCTGTTTCACGGATCTGTGCCAGGAAGGCCCAAATCTAGGAAGTCTGCGCCAGTGGGATGAAGGATCTGTGCTAGTAGGCGGAGGAATTTGCATTGGAGCTGGGAAGCAACGCTCAGAAGAACCAGAGCTCCTTCGAAAGGTACCACAGCCATGCTCAGCAACAGTGAGGTCCTGAGCTCCTCTAATGATCAAGACGGCCGAGTTCCCATCAGGGAAGCCAATGCAGCAAGCTTCTCCTGGAGACCTGCGGTGCATCATCTTCCCCTCCGGAGCCAGAAAGTGATGCTCAAAGTGAGGACCAGAGCTCCCCCAAAGTGAACCGAAGCCATTCTCAGTGCCAACGAGGTCCTGAGCTCCTCGGAGGATGAAAACAGCCAAGTTCATCAGGAAAGCCAGCACGACGAGCTCCTCCAAAATAACCAACAGCTTCCACCAGCTCCAACAGCCTTTCTCCGCTCCCAACAGCCAACTTCTCCTTCTCCAGTTCTGCCTCTTATGCTGCTGGCAACAATCCCCAGTGGGCGTCCCACACCCAGCACCACGCTTACTCAGTTCAGCTGGGGGTTATAAGTTGCCCACCAGTTATCAATCCACTATACCTGCCAAGAGCCCACTGAGGGATGGGCGAACAAAATCTGGTGTACATATACAATGGAACAGTAGCCTTAAAAAGGAAGGCGATTCTGACGTGTGCTACAACTTGAATAAAAAGAAATTTTTTTTGAGACAGTCTCACCATATAGTTCAGGCTTGAATGCAAGTCCTGGGTGGCCTTGAATTTGTGATCCTCCTGTTTCGGCCTCCTGCAATGATAGGAGTGTGCCACCCTGTCTGGCTGCTCAGATGAATCTTGACAGCATTAGGCTAAGTAAAATAAACCAGTTACAGAAAGACAAATACCTTGTGATTTTACTTATATGATGTACTTCAAATAGCC
The DNA here is from genome assembly GCA_004027595.1 of Dinomys branickii. NCBI lineage: Eukaryota > Metazoa > Chordata > Mammalia > Rodentia > Dinomyidae > Dinomys > Dinomys branickii. The sequence continues at coordinate 20,313 of PVLD010021908.1, forward strand.
AAATTCATAGAAAGAGTGGTAGTTGCTGAGGGGAGAGTGGGAGTTATTATTTGTTTTATTTTTTGAGACAGAGTTTCACTATTTAGGCTGGCCTTGAAGTCACTATGTACCCCTGGCCCACTTCAAACTCATAGCAATCCTCCTGCCTCAGCCTCTAGAGTGCTGGGATTAAGGACGTACACCACCACACCTGGCTTTCCCTAGTAATTCCTTGTCTCCTTTTCCTTATCCCCAGGATTATTGGTTGTCAGCGGTAATTTTGTACCATGAGTACCCAGAGCGGAAAATCGTGCCGTGGAGGTTATCTGCCCTTAACGCAGCTCCTGAGACTGCCTGTGATTCTGAGGGCTTTTTCTTTGCCTCTGTGATGAGCGATGGAGGCCTGCAGGGGGCAGTGCATGGCCAGCACTTCACCCGTGAGGGACTGGCTCACAGGCTGGTGGACTTTGCAAGAGATGTGCACCTTCGGGCACGAGAGAAGCTTGGGGATTTCTGGGTGAATCCTCAGCCCTGTGCTGAGATAGTCACAATGCCCTGCAAGATAATGATGCTGGTAGAATGGAGGTCCAAGGGATTCCCAATCTTCTGCCCTCTGGGTCCAGAAGGCTTCTTCCCTGAGCCCTAAAAATCACTTCTGAAACCTCCCAGCTTCAGACCTAAGAGGGACCTAAGTGGCAATCTGTAATCCATCTTTTTACCAGTGCAGGAAAGAAGCAGCCTGCAAGCGAGGTCTGTGCGTGTTCGCATCTTCCAGGAGAGAAGGCAGGGGCTCAGCTAGGTCAAGTGGTTTTTCCCATGTCACTGGAAAGGGGAGACAGAGTAAAGTTCTTTGGTTTGAAGGCAGCAGAAAATGGCCAACTAGCATACGCAAAGGAGAGCTCGTAAAACGGCAAGCAGGCTCACTAACTGGGTCCTGCTGGGCAGTTCAAGAACTGCGGCAATAGCCTATGGCTTTTTCTGTCCCAGAAATGGCTCCATAAAAGAGCCTGGCTCCAGCTTGGCCAGACCCTGCATGGCTCAGGTCTGAAAGGCAGGTTCCCAGGAGAGCGGTTCTGAATGGACCTGGGGATTTCTCAGCAGGGACTGGCGTCAGGGTCACTGGCACAGGCGTAAAGGAACTGTCATTTTTCTCTGAAAATGAAACCTAGCTGGAAAATAATCAGCCTTGAAAACTAGAGATCAAAAATGCCAGCCCCGATCAGCCTGTCCTTGCCTGCCGGGACTCTTTTGCTCAGCGGCTACTCTGTAAGGCAAAGGGTGTTGCTAGTCCTGTAATGAAGCCTGGGCATGCTCACAGCTGGTGTCACAGCAGGTTCTGCGGGTCCCCTGATGCCAGCCAGGGCCTTTGCGCTGTGGCTCCTGAAGCTCCCAGGTAATGGGCAGGCTAATCCCAGCTCTGAGGCAGCCAGGAAACCCAAGGTGCGATTTGCATTTTAATAAGGAATCCAAGAGACCCAAGGCCTCTGGGTCCTTAAAGATTGATTTTTCTCAGGTGGGGGAAAAGTCCAGTGTTGTAGCTGATGGGACACGGAAGACAAGGCATCCTGCTGCCACCTCCAGAGCGTCACACACAAGGAATGTCACCCACTCACGAAGTTTACCTGTTTATCTTGTTTTCCTGTGTTGCCCCAGCTCCCTTCCCTCTCCCTCTCCCTCTCCAAGGATTTAGTAATATGTTGTCTAGACACTACTGCCGCTGTTTCTCCTCCATTAATCCATTTTAATTGGAAAGTTATCATAATGTAAACTCTCTTTGGTATTATTTGCAGCTCTGTTATTAGAACTTCACCAACTTGCTTCCCTAGCAAATTAAACTTGCTGTGGAAGCGGTGAGATCAGCTGCTCACATTAAATCAGCCTGTGGTGGTTATTAAGCGGGCTTGGGAGTGGGGCTTCCTCAGCTGGGTGGGGCGCCGTGGCCCGAGGTGTTGACAGTGGCGCCACTGTTTCTAGGCTGGGGATTTGGCCTCTGGGCTCGGTTCTCCTCTTTTCCTGCATGTATGTTGGAATAGGAGATGGGAAGAAAGGGGACAAAAAGCCTCGGGTGGGTGGTGTCTGGTCTCTCAGACGAGACCCAGAGGAAATCGGGATGATAGAAATGCATGTGGCCTGACAGGTCACGTAGCACATTCCGTTAGCCATGGAACCTGGCAAGCAGTATTATCATTCTCTATGTATATAGCTGGGAACGGAGGCTCCGTGAGGGAAGTGCACTTGCTCAGGTTGCCCAGGCAACGTTTCATAGAACGAGGACTCCAGGCCGGGTCTGCCCAGTTGAAAACCCTGCACCCAAGGGATGAAACTCCAACCCAAGCAAACAAATCCTTCTCTCAGATAGATCCTGGAAAGGGTTCAGTTGTGGTTGGCAGCATAGAAGGCCCTTAATAAAGTAACCATGTTTCTTATTTGTAGATTATCACCACCTCTGCGTCTAAGTTTTCCCAATCACCCAATTAATAGAACAATATGGCTGGCACTCCTGCTGCCCACCGAGCAGCCATTCTCCCCTAACCTCTTGCTACTGGAAACCTAATTTTGTTAAAGCAGAAATGAGCCTGGTTTCAGAGCAAGGTTCATGATTGGTTTAATCCAGTCATGAGATTGTTTCTCTCTGCCAGTGGTTGGTCTAGAAGGCAAGCACGTGACTTGGTTCTGGCCAGTTATACACAAGGGAAGGACTACCAAAGCCTTCTGGGAAAATCTTTCTGATCACAGAGTGGTGTAGGGGGGGAGTCTTTTGCTTCTTTTTCTCACTGCCAGTACAGACATTTGTGGTGGTTTTAAACATGTGTCCATCAGTTCATTGCCCTTCTTCCCTTCCATATGTGGAGCTATTTCCCTTACCCTTGACTGTGAGCTGGACTTCGTGACTCAATTCTAATGAAGACAAGGGAACTGATGTGTGATATTTGAGGACAAGCTAGAAAGGACATCGATGCTTCAGCTTTGTTCTCGTGTATGGCTCACTCTGTAGGTGGCAGCCACCATGTCACAAGGACACTTTGGAGAGATGCATGTGGCAGAAACCAAGGCCTCCCAACAGCCAGCCCAGCCTGCCAGCTGTGGAGGGCGTGAGCCTTGAGGAAGCACAGTCTCTGGTCTACAGGCCTTCAGATGCTGACTGTCCAGCCTTGCACCTTGATTGTCCCCTGAGAGGCCTCCAGGCAGAGGCATCACCTGTCAGCTCCAGAATTTCTGCTCTACAGCAACTGGGTGAGGTCATAGCTGGTTATTGCCATTTTAAACCACTGAGCTGGGGCCTCATTGTTACACAGTGATAGCTGATGAATACACTTTTAGCACAAGGCTCTGATGCTTTTGTTTTTTGAGACAGGGTGTTGCTATTAGTTCAGGCTCATCTCAAACTCACAGCAATCTTCCTGCCTCAGCTTCTTGAGTGCTGGGATTACAGGCATGTGTCACCACACCCAGCAGGGCTCTGATGCTTGTGGCCAGTCTTTACTGACATCAGCCTTGGGGAACACAGCCTATTGGTCATCATTGACCACATGGTCTCCACGCACCTTGGAGGGAGGCTGGGAAATGCAGAGAGGCCAGTGAAGGCTTTGAGGAGGAGAAGGTGCAAATTGAGTTGGTCACAAAGGATGGGTGGGATTTGGCTCTTGGATTGGAGAGAGGAGGGAGGAAGAGAGGGGCCGGCTAAGGGCTAGATGACGTGTGCACATTTGTGTGCTGGGATTTGATGGTAGCCTTCTGGAGACACAATGTCACATCCCAGGGAGGGCCTAATTGCAGAAAGTCAGTGCTAGCATGGGTCTGGGGGCTCTTATGACCTGGGGAGGTGATGGTCTGTGTGACAGCATGTTGAGGGGGTGCTGACGGCTACTTGCTGAAAGTCTGAGTCTCAAATGGTTCCTGTTTCTCAGCAGCCAAGGCAGCAGGTGGACCCAGAGAGGCTTCTTGGGAGTGTGGCCCCAAAGTAACCCAAGCTGCACTGACTCCTGGCCAGCACAGCTCCACCGTGCACTCCGCAGGACCAGGAATGGCTGGGCTGCCGGCCAATATTACCCTGACTCCATCAACCATGCACTTTCAGGGTCTTCTTGAAACTGCTCTTGCATGCCCTGCAGCAGAGGCACAGAAAAACGCTTAAGACAGCAGTAGTGGGGCACAAGGGGTTCTCAAGGGCACCCCAGACGAGTAGACCTAGGAGCAGCCTGTGCGATTCAGTTCTGGGGCAGCGTCAGGAAGCAGCATTTTCCCATCAGCTGTCCAGGCATCCTGAGCAACTTGAACATTTGCGACCTAACTGATGATCCTGCCTGTCCCCTGGGGTGGCCAGAGACATTCTGGGCAGAGAAGGTGGCCTGCTTTGGGGAAATGAAACCGAGGCACAGTTCTGCAGGCCACCAGAGTGACTGTCGACTTCTAGAAGGTGTGGAAGGGGATGGGTCTGAGCAAACCCAGAATCAAGGGCTGTTAGTGATGGGGGAAGCAGAGACTCTCCCATTCCACCCCTGGCTGTTGGCTTCCTGCCATCAGCCACCAAGTTTCTGCATTGGGGAATCTGAATAAAAATGGAAAGCACTATCTAAATGCTTTCTGTGCCTGGGCTTGGAGGAGATGCTGGGCAGGTGCCCCCTCAATTCACACTGACAGTTACTGTAGGACTCTGGTGGTGTCTAACCTATGGCATGCATGCCACAGCGGGCTGACCGTACCATGGAAAGCTATACAGTTATATAAGGTTCAGCACCGCTGCTCTAGGAGGTGGGCATTGCTGTTGTCCTCAATTTACAGATGGGGAAACTGAGGCACATGGCACTGCAGGGTGGCCATTCCTCAGACAGCTTCTGGCCTGAGACCTTCATAGCCAGAGAGAAAAAGTGCAGAGAGAACAGGGTCTCATGGGTGCATGGTGGTGCCGAGGGACCGTGTCTGGCTTCGGGTTTGCTGGTTGCGGCGGCCACCGGGCTCATTACTAACGCTGTAAACTGAATGAAATAGCTGCTTGGTTACAAATTAATAACAGATCTGTTTGTCACTAAGGCAGCATTGTTTAATAAAATTAGTTCAGCTGAGCTAATTACCTTCATATACAATTCCTCCTTAAAATTACTTTGATAAATCTAAGCCAATTAGGCAGTATAAAGCCTGGGGTGTGGGTTTGGCTCTGAGTTCCTGACAGCTTCCTGCAGTGATACCCCCAGGTTGGGAGTTTGATGTCCAAAGCCCTTGGGTTGTGTCCTGGAGACCAGTGGGAGGCCTAGAACGGAACATGAAACCCTGCTTGTTAAACTCAAACTAATACTGCCTGAACTGAGTCTTAGACTCAACCCCGGTCCAGTGTACGCTGGGGGTCACTTATGTCTGCTTCTGTTTCCTGACCAGTGCTTGCCTCCCCAATAGAGGAGAGGACCACTGTACCTCTTGGGTTATTTGGTTTATTTTGAAAATTTGTTTTTTTGAGAAAGAGTCTGTCTATGTAGTCCAGGCTGGGCTTGAACCTGTGGGGGTCCTCCTGCCTCAGCCTCTTGAGTGCTGGGGTTACAGGTGTGCACCACCAGCCCAGTTTACTTGGCTTGGTATTTAAGCACCAGACAATATCCTCCTCTGCCATCAGCCTCCCCAAGCAGCTCCCTGTCGCCCCCCAGAGCTTGGTCCTGGAAATGTGATCCAGCCAGGGTTGTGGAGTCACACCGGCAAGGTTAACTTTTAGGAGCCTCTTTCTCCCTCTCTGCTTTATTTCATTCAGCAATCCGTAGGCAAAGCTGCTCTAGAGTCAAAAGAAGCCTGCTCTGGGTGGGATCTCAGAGGCCAGCAGCTGAGGCAGTGGACGGCAGCACCTGCCCTGGACCTCCCACCTCCTTCCTGCAGGCTGGACTGGATCGCTGCCTCATTCCCACTGGTTTCCTCGAGGCCCTGTGAACCTCCCCAGCCTGCTGGGCATTTTCAGAGCAACACCCTGTAGCCCCCAGGCACCTGGATCTCACCCAAGGAGGTGGCTAAGGGGAGTTGTTCAAGCAGAAAAGCTCAGGCTGATCCTAAAATTTTTTCCTGCACACTTCGTAGGCATACAATCCCCTAGCTGCCCTGCAGGAAGCCAGGAGAAACCAGGTTGCTGAGTTGCTGCACAACTCCAGGGGGTGCCGTTCATGGGCTGTGTTGTCCCTAGGCTTTGCCCAGTGTGTGTCCTACAAGTGTGTGCACTGGGCCTTGGGGCTGAGGGTCAGGGAGGCCTCCACAGGCCTGTGGAGAGAAGGGAACACAAGCCCTCAGCTCTGAGTCTCCCCTCAACTCCTTATTCCCAGGGCCGAGACCACCAGGGTGGCCCTGCAGAAAGGCCTGGGAAGGGCAGTGGGGCGGGCCCGGCAGCCCTCGCGGCTTGAAAACTTGTGCAAACGGCTTCCTGGGCACCGACCCCCTCTATGCTGCCCTCCCCCCCAGTCCCCTCTAAAGCCCCTTTTGAAGGGGACCTCGGAGCTCTAATGAGTTGAGAGCTTTTATGGGAGCCCAGGCAAACCAATTAGGTTTGCTTAAAAATATTGTATTCATTAGCATGAAAATAAAGCTGAACTTTTTAGAGATAATTGCATCTTTTAAAATGTGGCAGTCTTTGTCTAGGCTTGTCTCATACATATGCATGCAGCATAACCCTTCTGGAACCACGCTCGCAATCACGGGAGACACAAATGCATCCAGGGTGTTAATATTCTGACAAGAGTGGACCCTCCTGGGCAGGCGGGGCCACCAGCAGTGGCCTCCAGGGGCTCCCCCGTAATCCCCAGCTGCAGCCTGCGCTGCTTCCTGATAGCAGGCTCCAGCTCTGGGCTCCCTCGCTGTCCTTTGTGCCAGGGAGGTGGCACGGAGGTTGGGCTCAATTTACAACTAGGGAAAGGGGAACTTGGGGGGTTACGTGGGTTGCCAAGGCCACTCAGGACAGGTGGGACTGCAACGAGGCCAGGTTTGCCAAGCAGACTGGTGTCTCTTGTTCTTGAGGACAGGAAAGGGTGGCACTGACCTCTGGCAGGGAGAGGATGCTTTCTGGTGCCGTTAGCTGGTGGCTGGGGGAAGGCTGATGTCTCAAGCCACCCAGACACATGGTTTCCATAGCTGTCCCTCCAAGGCAGCCCAATAAACACACTATCTGAGTTACAGCAGCAAGCCTGCTCATTAGTACGACTTCGCAACAAGTCCATGGCTCACCTTTCCCAAACAAGAGTACTCCTTAGTAATTTTTTCCGTATTGAAGATTGAACCCAGAGCCTTCCCATTGAGCTATATCCCCAGCCCTCCCCCCCCCCCCGTACCGGGGATTGAACTCAGGACCTTGCGCTTGCCAGGCAAGCGCTTATGCCACTGAGCTATACCCCCAGCCCCCCCAGCCCTTTTGTATTTGAGCCATGATCTCACTAAGTTGAGCAGGCTGGGCTCGAATTTAGTGATCCTCCTGCCTCTGCCTCCCAGAGTACAAGTATCACACACCTGTACCCCCTGGGTATTCCTCAGCTACTTTAGGGAAAAATTCCTTTGCTGCCACTGATCCTTGTCCTTCTAGCTTCTTGTGTCCTTCCAGGTCCCCCACTTCCTCCCAAGTGTAATAGCTTTATAGGATTGATACCCTGCTTTGCAGTGGGGTTCTAGCAACAGCCCCAGGGAAAGCCACCAGCTCAGTGACATTGCATGTCAATCTCAGCAAGCAAGTCTGTACTCTCTGTCCAGTTCCCACACCATGCCCGATGGGGTGACAGAGACCTAAAGCAAGGTGGCTGCTGCCCTAGCTGTCTGTCATTGTCACTGAGAGAAGGGCAAGCTGGAGGCATGGGAAGAGGGAATGCTGGGAGTGGTGGCAAAGGCTGGCTGTAGCCGGACTGGCCACCTCTCAAAGGATGGGCGGCATGTGGTAAGTCCGGATGGCTTCCTGTGCACTCTCTTGTCCCCCTCCAGAGTCTTGCTCCGCCCCTCGGTCCTCAGCTGTGCCCCTGCAGCCCTGCCCAGGAAGCCCCCAGCCATCATTGCAAGACCTCCTGGGGGCTCTCAAGTTACCCCTCCTTCCAAATAGGAAACCACACAAATGTCCAGCTCTGCTTGTGGGTCGAGAACTTCACCGTGTTTACTGACATCACATCCACATTTGTTAGGAGGCCTGCTTGGTGGAACGGCCCTTATACAAGCCGTGTGGGTGAAGTGCAGTCTCGCCCTCTGTGGGGCGCTGTCTGGGCACGGATGTGGTACATGCCTGCTGTCACTCACTCCTCAGGAGCAGCCCTTGAGGCACATCCTGTAACCACGACTCCTGCTGAGCGGCCGGGGAAACTGTGGCCCAGAGGGAGGGGACCTGGACCCGGAGCTGGAAATCAGCTTGCACTGAGGCCTGTCACTGAGCTCAGGGGCATGTTGTTACCGCAGCAGAGTTGGCCTGTCCTGGCTGATGCCACAGGTGATCTGCCTGTGCCTTTCTTGTGGAGACAGCTGGCTGCTGACCTTCCATTTGTTCTTTGTGTTCTTTTGTTTTAGTTTTCTGAAGCATGGTCCTGCTGTGTAGTTCAGGCTGGCCCAGAAGTCGCTATGTAGTCCAGGCTGGCCTCAAACTTGTGGCAATCCTCTTGCCTCAGCCTCCCTGGTGGTAGGATTACGGGCGTGCGACACCACACCCGGAAAATTCTGTTATGCTTTTAAGGGACATTTTCCAACCCACGACTGAACATCATGTGTTGTGTACTGGCGCTGAGGATAGGGATGAAGAAGTGTGAAGACGTCCGCAGTCCTGGTGCTCACTGGGCAGCAGGGGCTGGATGACCACTGGTGAGGGCCCTGCTGGGCAGCGCTGGTCGAGGGTGGTCCCAAGACAAGCCGTGGTGACACTGTGCTCCACGGTGTGCTGGCAGGCAGTGAACGCGGTTGCGGCAGGAGCAAGAGGAGCGGGAGGGTGCCGATTTGTGCTACTGTGGCCCCTGAAATTAGGACACGGGCCCCAGTGAGGACTGTGCTGGCGGGCTCTCACTGAGACTGTGGGCTTGGTGCAGCCCGGATGTGGGGTGTGGACTCCTGACTGGGAAGGAGAAGGACTTACGCGTCTCCTGTTATCGCTTGGTTAACTGGTTTGCAGCACAAATCAGCCCAAAGGAGGTCAGGTCAGATGGCTAGGAGAGAAAGGACCAAGACCTGACGCCTCCACATGTGCTGAGCACCTACTATGCACCATGATTTTTCACTAGGCTCAGAGGCAGCGTCCCAGGGGCCCTGGGTGGTAGAGTTGGGACAGTGCAGCAGACTTTATTTCCAAATCAGGGGGTCTTTCTGTCCCCCTGCAGCAGTTGTGTCTCCTTCCAAAAAGGAGCTAAAACCCAGCCTGGTGAAGAGAGGGAAGGCTCTTTCTTGGCCAAGTTTCATTTAATTTTCCATCAGTAGGTGTCAACTGTGAACCAGTCAGAAATGCTAAAATAACAGCTTAAAAACATAGGCACTGAAATGGAAATGTAATTTTAGCGAGGCCCGCCAGCCCCGCCTGAAGCCAAGCGCCGCTTGCCGAGTGAGTGTCTGTTACAGACTTGTAGCACTTTGGGACCGAGCTCCCACGAGCTGCCTGCAATGTGCAAGTTAGCAATTCGAGCTGCTGAGGAAGGAGGGGGCAGAAAAGAACTCTGCAGGCAGAAAATTGAAAATAAAAGGAAAAGGAGGGAAAAGAAGTAACCTAGCATTCCTGCCTCCGGTCGTAGTTCTCCTAATGGTCTGGGAAATAGCTTGTTAGAGCAAAAGGCTTTCCCACAAGAAACATTAACTCAGACACAGACAGCTGAGGGGGACGAGGCTGGGTCTCGTGACCCCACGTCAGGGCCTCAACTGGCCACTTAGCAAATTGGCCTCCGCTCCTATGACCCGGCTGTGTGGAGCTCCATCCCCTGGCTTCTCCGTGAGGATGTGGCATTGGAATCAGGACACAACACCCACACGGTGCGCTACTGTACCACTTCACCGCTTCACCACCAGCCGTGCAGCCACCGGTGGGACAGTCACTCCTGTACCAGCCGTGGGTCGAGCAGGCGGGAGTGTGTATAATGAAAAGAGGGGGACACGTACTGGCCTAGGAAGTGGTGGAAGGCAGGGCTGGGTTGGGCATGGCTGGATCCAAGGAGTCACATCATGGCCTTCGGCCACACCCACTCTC
>PVLD010021909.1:0-30420 GCA_004027595.1 Dinomys branickii
GCATGTCTGTATATGGGTCCATACATCTACAATTCGAAGATATCAATGGATAAAGCAACAACTACTGTTGAGACCATATCACCTTGTCTATAGATTAGTTGTGATTGTACTATTTTCTATGATAATGGGTGTCTGTTTGTCAATATGTTTTTGTACTTTTATGTTTCTAAAATAAAAAAATAAAAAAATAAAAAAAAATGTAGCACCAGGCTGGGGATATAGCTCAGTGGAATAAGCGCTTGCCTGGCAAGCGCAGGGTCCTGAGTTCGATCCCCAGTACCGCAAAAAAAAAAAAAATGTAGCACCAGCTGAACAGGTACCATTCCTGAAATTTATTGAGCTCAGAATGTTTTTCTTCCTAATTATACCGAGGAAGTAAGCTACAATGAACAATTGGGTTTGGGGGGCTTAGTGTACTGAATCTAGTTTCCTTGACTCTTCGCTAATGGAAAAGTGGTAACAAACTACACACCTCATAGTAAAGAGATCCCTTGTTTAAACCTACTGTGTGTATGTGTGTACAAGCTAAGTGGATAAAACAATTTGATGACCATGTGAATTAATACAGATGTGGTACTTAACCATTAAGGTTCCTTCTGAATTTTCTTGGGCCAAGAAAAATGGAAAGAGAAGTTCCATGCCTCTTGGCATGGTGACTATCACCCACTCATTTCCTGGGTGCTGTATTAAGTCATTTACACTTTCTATTACTTTACACACAACTTTGTATTTGTATTTGTAAATTTGTTTTCATTCTTTTCTCTTTAAAATAAAAAAAGAAAATAGTAAAACCACAATTCAAAGTCGTGAACTATCTACATGCTAAATGAATTTTTTTCCTACCTTTCTTTATATTTGGGAAAAAGGAGACCAATCCATTTCCTATTTTCCTCACTATAAATTACACATGAAATCTGTCACACAGCACTTTATAGATGACTTTGATCTAAGTTTGGGGAGATGGAGCTGGAGGGAGAGCAAGAGGAACAGAGGGTCTTTTTCCTCAGGCAAGACTTCACCAAAACACAAAAGAAAGGAAGGAAGGACGAAATGGCCCTTTCAAGTTTCCCTGGAAAGAAAAGCTCCTCTTTACTGTGCAAGACCCATATGAAGGCCAGTGCTGCAGAGGTAAATTTACCAATAGTCAAGGAGAACAGAAAAGTTAAAATTTATCAAAACACGCAGAAAAGCCACAGGCAAGTCCACAAGAGAACCGTGCCAATGGGCAGAAAGCTTTATTGTACCTGGCTTTCATGTGAGGAGGGGTCTGGAAATGTCATCCCAGGGATGCTTTCATCAGGTCAAGGGGATGCTAATGTCCGTCCACATCAGGTATTTGTTGTTGGAAGACTGGCATAGTGTCTTGAGAGACATCTAGAAACCCTTGGTACAGCTAGAAATGGTCTCTCCGGGTAAAGCTGATTAACAAGTACGTACATGACAGATTAACTAATTTTAGTGGTCAGGGGATCAGGATAAAATATACGCAGGGTATATATGTTTACATTTGAAAGGGACTCTTGATGTTCCCCTAGGACCATTAGGGATGAAATGGTATTCCTTCAGACATGGCAAGCTATCAAGCATCTAGCATAGTTTTTGTGCATAGTTCACAAGATGGAAAGTTAATGTTATGCTGCAGGCGTCCCCTAAGCTCAGCTCCCTGTGCAGTGGCTTTAAAGAAACAAGGCTAAAATAACCATGATTCCCCACACGGCTTTCACACATTAGGTTGGAAACGTTACACTAAACAACTGAACCCTCTACCTAGCTCATTTCTCCTACAGGTAAGACAAGCCGGGACCGCAGGTTGAAACACACAGCCTGCTCATTCGCGCAGCATGGTCTCAAAACTTGCTCCCAACCTGGGACAGAATGGGTGCGGTGCGCCATCTGGTGAGCAGCAGAGGCTGTGCAATTTCCTTTCTTCAGCGTAATTATTTTCCATGTCTATGAGTACATCCGTACTTGCAGTATTAGGACATATGTATCTGCAGTATTCAATAATTATATTCATCGTGGGGATGTGGGACATGTATACAACACATCTTAAGTCTTTTTGCTTCTCGTTTGTTTCCTTCCTGCTAGTTCACAAGCCAGGAGGGCAAGCAGCACTCAGGGTCCCAGCCTCTGGAAGTTTCCTGGCAGTGAGTTTGGCAATGTGGGATATGGCGGTCCTCTGCACCCTCTCCCAAGGCCAGACCTGGCCCATAGGAAGAAGCAACTGAAATGGGTCTTGACTGGACAAACTGAGGGCTGCTGCAAAAGCGGCACAAGAAATCATGAACGTGGGGCTGGTGAGCAACTCACCTAAGTCCTCCAGGCCAGGTTTGCACATCAGAAAGACAGACCAGGTGATCCACAGAGGGCCATCTGACTCTGACAGTGTGATTCCACCACCAAAAATTCCCTTCTCTCTGGTCCTTTTGCACATTATCGGCAAAGGTTTTTTGTGTGAAAAACAGCCATACTGCTGCCCCTCCGGTAAGAGAGTACACAGCTGCCCGCGACGGGCCCACTTGCCTGCTGCTCGGTCTACAGCTGTGCATTCATTCATTCTGAAGACACATCAGAAGTATTTACGCAGAAGTACAGGAACGTGTCCTGTGTGTTTTCCCCACTGAGTCCCCGCATCGGTGCCCTCAGAACCACTTTCTGTTCCCTTGCACGGAAACCTTTTCTCTCACCCTCCGGGTCAGCTTGTCCGTATCTCAGGGCAAATATCCTCTCCTTCCCGGAATTTCCAGCTGCTATTTCCTATGTTTCCGTCCTTTCACACCTTGAGCATAGTATTTAACACCCTGCCTTGAAATTACATGCGTATATGTGTAATGAGATGATTTCGTGATACACTCAGAGGTGAGAATTTTCCTCCTGCGATTTTCTTCATCTTTGTGTTTCCCTCACTATCCAGGCTGAGAGATTTTTCCATGTATGGCCCACGGGATGGGACTATTACTGCCAAGACGAACAGAGAAAGGAAGATTCTTTGCACACAATCAGACATCTAAATGGACTTCTGAAGCTCGTAGCAAACTTATAATAGGTAAGAAAGGTTGTGACATTTCAAGAGCCTGACCACTTTAAATAAAAAAGACGGCATTTATACCTTAAGCGAGAGACTCTAAAGTGAAAAAGTGAAGACTTTGCCTCCCCAGCCTCTCCCCACCTCCCCACCAACCAATTACAGGATTAGAAATGGGAGCCAGGGTCCTGCCATCCGCCCATCCTCAGGCCAAGTTCAAACCTAGGGGAAGAGGAATTCACATTCCGCTTCCTTTCTAGAACATGTCAGCCGGCATCAGTGCAGAATGTCCCTGAGCCAGGGAGGTTATAGCCATAAAGGAGAAAAACAGGCATGTTGGGTCTAGGCAAGAGAGGCAGGAGAGGATCTCTGAGTTTCCTGGAGAGACAGGAAGACAGAAATCTAGAAGCTGGTGTCTCCCCAAAAGCCTATGGAAGTACAAAAGACGACCAGTGATCCCTGCAACACCCAGAAGTCATAACAAGGAAGTTGTACAGTGACCACAGGGCCCTAGTGACGATGCTTCGGAGATGACAGCTGCTGGTACTGCGGCCTTCCCACACTTCTTACTTTACTTGTAGCGCCCGTGGAATGCAGCCAGCATTTGCTTTGTAAAAGAAAGTACCCAGGAGGTTGAAACATTGAAGTGTTGCCTGGGAACGTGAGTTCTGTGTGCACCATCTCCCTTAATTCTCCATGTAACTAACACTCAGTTACCATTCGTAATAAACTAACTCTAACACCAGTGCTCTCATGAGAATTTCCAGAGAGTTAAGCCTACAAGATCCTTGAGCACAAGCTGAGACTGGAAACAAGCACCTCAAACATTTCTGAGTTAATGACACTTTATTACACTATTACTGGATATATTAATTTTTCTGCTATTAATTTTTTATATAATTAACTGATCATAAATATATAGACAGGTCCTCTGCAAATATAAATATCTACCAGTTCAGGCCAGTATCATTTATATTTAGCAAATGCTTCCTAAAGATATAGTCACCATAGCCTTGTCCCCACCCTGACCCTCCCACCCCAACCTGCACAGCGCCTTCCACACTCATACATTGGGACTGTTTTCTGCTTCCCTTTTACCAACAGAAATTCCAGGAAATAGCACTGGACCCCAGTGGTCATTACTAAGAGGTGGTCATCATGTAACATAATGGGCCATGGGCTCCTTCATGCTCCTCCCTATCCACTTGCATGAGGATGGGAAACTGGAGCATGTCTGAAGCATCCTAGAAAAGTCACACTATATCTAATACAAAGCTTGGGGAGTTCTACGCAGTGCTTATTAAGAGTCCAGTAAGTGGAGAGAACGGGCAATGAGACAGGACTTGTTTCGGGCACGGGAGAAGGAATGGCGCTGCTCCGGCCTCTTCGGGTAAGAGGATGTGCAGCTCTTAGACCACGTGGCGAACGATGGGGGTCACACAGGTGCAGCCAACAGTCACCAGAATTTTCTCCAACTGGAAGGAGTGAGAGCAGCCCTGCGGCTCCCTCCGCAGAACCAGGATCTCTTGCTGGATGGCAACGGAATTCATGGAGCTGTCTTCCTGCCCCTGGGCGTTGATGCAGCCTGAGTGTCTGCACTGGGCTTCTACGATCTCGGTAGGGAAGCGGTGGGGGTCCCGGGTGATGCTGCAGGAGCAAGCCAAAGCAGAAGTGTGAGGTGGAGGAGAGAAGAGAAACCGGGACCAAAGCCCACAGGGCAGGTGGGAGTCACCCAGGCTGCGCAGGCCCTGCAGCCACGCTCTAGCAGTTGCTTAACTGCCTACCACTGAGCTTCTTCAAATAGAAAATGGGGACTCTCGAATATCATTCTCTCATGGAACAGCTGAGAACATTCACTGATACAAAGGCCTGTAAGCACCCCTCTGTGCCACGTTAGCATCCAACTCATGTTAGATCTTTCGGTTTATGTTTATTCACTTTATTGTGACAACTAGTCCTCACCCTTCACCTAAAGATTGAACAGCAGCAGCAGGTCTCCCAATATACAACCCCTGAAGCTGGTGCATGGAAAGAAAAACCAAAGTCCCACAGCTTCTCTCTGCTCCTTCTACAGTCAGCTCTGCCTGGAGGCATAGAAGCATGCGAGCCAATCAACTAGCTTGCCACTACACAGGCTTCTCTCGTGGGAGGGGCTCCGGAGCAACTCCAAAAGCCCTCTTAATTACCCCTGGGGCCTGCTGTGGTGCTTATACTTGGAGAGATGGAGGGGTGATTGACTTTCCTAGGCTCTCCGTCTTAAGGCAAATCACAAGGCGACCTGAGGAGAACCACCAGGTACCCAGAGCCCCAAACAGCCTTTCTCTCCCCCTCCTCCTCACCTTCTTTCTTACAGTTCAGTGGCAGATCTGAGCGGATCTCCTGAAACTGATTTTTTGGTTCCTACTTATCCTTGTGCACAGATAAAAATAGGGGCTGATGTAAAGGAGCTTTTCTGCCAACTCTAACCTAGGGCTGCACGGAAAGGGCAGAGAATCAAAGGGAACACACATGTGAAATAAGAGGACCTTCAATCACACAGGTGCACCTAACCCAAAACAGCAAGAAAAATCTGAGCTCCTAGGGAAAGTGGAATTTCTGTTGGCAAGAGTGAATAGGGAGGGCTAGGGCTGGGGATATAGCTCAGTGGAATAAGCGCCTGCCTAGCAAGTGTAGGGTCCCGAGTTCGATCCCCAGTACCGCCAAAAAAAAAAAAAAGAATAGGGAGGGCTTTCTCCTTTACTTTCTCTATATGCTGACTTCTACACTTGATGGTTGTTACGGCTGTGTCTAGATGTCGTCCCAAAGCCTTACCTGGTCATAGGTGAGGATTTTCAGAGGTGGTTGGATCTAGGCTGTGTGGCGCTGGGATTGAGGGTGTGTGATTGCTGAGCCAGTCCGCGGACAACGCGAGGCCTCGCTCTGAGTGCGGGTGGCTCCACCTAGAGGGCGGGTAGCCTGGCAGTGGGCAAGGGAGATGCAGGCCTGCTGCTTGTACTTTTGCCGCTGGTGCTGCCACCGTGGCTTGCTGCTCGCTGCCTTTCTCCTGTCTGCATGGCATAGACAGCTTCTCCTCTCTGATGCCCCTCGGCCGTGCCTCCTCTCTTATAATAAGCCAACGATTCGTTGAAACATCTAGAAATTGTGATGCAAATAACCCTTTCTTCCTTTAATTGGTGGGTATCTGGTATTTTGTCTCAGCAATGAGAAAATAACTGAAACAATGGTTAAAATCAGTGAACATATTTTTCTAAAGGACGTGAAGAGCTGTCTCCCATGCACCTACCTGTAATCCCACGGAGAGCTGGAGCGGTTCCGGAAGTCATGTGTGATGGGAACGCCCTGCTTTTGATTGAAGATGCGAATGTCAACCGTGACAGTGTTCTCCTCCAGAGGAGGGCAGCTGCTGCCAGGCTTTTGCAGGGCAGCACTGCCCACTCTGCGGGTTTTCCGAGCTGCCGCCTCTCTCGGGAGGGTGATCGCCAGCAGCAGCAGCAGCAGCAGCAGAGACTTGACCTGGAAAACAGAGAAGGTTTGCAGTCGCTTAGAGATGCGAAGCACTCGCGATCCTTTAATCAGACTGAGGCTTCAGGTCCCCGCCTGGGAACAGGGCCCGGCATACTGAAGATATCAGGATGCCCAAAGGAAAACTACCCTCATTAGCCTGGTAACTGAAGCCTTCTGCACCCCGACACCCCGAGAGGGGAGACTGGGAGGTATCAGAGTCTGGGACTGGGTTTAAGTCTTCTCCTGGCTTTCCTGTTAAAGCCTTGATTTCTCTCCTCCCCGGCCACATCATAACACTCACTTCACAATAATGTAAGAGTAAATGAAACGTGTAATGTACATCACTCTCAAATCTAACAAAAGCAGAGGCTTAATAAATGGTATATTTTGTTTTCCAACCTCATGTCCCACAAATCCCCACAGACTCCTTCCTGCAGGCCATTGTTCCTCCTAGAGCGCCCTGCCCCTCCTCCGCCAGAGCCTACCCTTCCGTCAAGGCCCACTCAGATGCGCTCCAATTACAAGTGTGTCCGCCAGTGTCAGTGCTAAAGCCTTCACCATTTATCAGCCGAGTACCATTTTCACATTGCCTAGAGGTGTAGAATTTGTGTCCACGTCATAACCTCCCGAAGAACAATGTGTACAGAAGCTGTGCTCCATACACCCTTTCTGAGTGAATGAATGAGTGGGTGAATGAATGAATGCCTAGAAGGATACAGTTTATGGACAATATAGTTAAGCTACACAATATCTCAACGCAGTGCATTAAGAATGACATTATGCAAATCCAACTATATCGAAGTTCCAATTATCCATGGTAATTGGAAGAAGCAGGGGCACTAATGCACAGCAGACCATATGGAGCCCATTTCTCTTCAGCTTTGGAGTATACATGTTTTATACTAACGCTGAAACACTGGTCTATCTGGTGTCACAGGAAGGTATTGAGAATGTGCTCTATAAAGGCCTAACCAGAAGAAGAGCTGAAATCCTCGCTGGCTTCCCTTGGCTTCAGACATTCTCCGCTCACTCTACCATTACCACGGACCCGTTCCCAGGGACGGGTGAAGCCCATTGTAAGATAGACCAGGAGCTGAAGCTGGGTTGCTTTTATTCTCAGGGCTTAAAGCAGTTCGGGTTTGTACTTTCCAGCCAGAGAAACTCATTACACGTGCTGCTATGAAGGCTGACTTTTGTTTTTTTTTTTTTTTTTGGCAGATGCTGGAGACCAAAAAAAAGTAAGTGCAAAATGAAAAGGTCATGATGTCAGCTTGCTGCATAGAGGTGGCTGATACGAGAAATAACTCGAAAGCAAGACCAACCGAGATAAGCTAGAATGAGGCTGATTGGCCTGCAGATAATGAGCAGGAATCTACTTTCATCCCCCACGATCATTCATTCAACAACCAGTACTTGACTTTGCAGTGTGGTGGCTGAGGGTAGGGTCCCTGGAGTCAAATGCCCAGGGCCTGCTGCTCACTACTGGGACTTTTTTCCCAGGTGTGATTCCATCTCCCCAAAGAGAAAATGCAAAGAGTAACAATCCATATAAAGCACAAAGAGCTCTGACAACTCATGAGAAGCGTTTCATACAGGTGGCAGTGGTTGGCATTATACTAACACTACACAGTAGATAAGATCCATCTACCTCTGTCTTGACAAAGCGCTAAGAAGTTTCCAAAGAAGGAGCCAATTTAGATAAGAAGACACTAAGGTTGCTTCCCATCCTATCAACCGCACCCTTAGGTTTCACAAGTGAACTCTTCCATTGAGTTTTCTCTTCTCTTGTGTGTCATATTCACTAACCCACTTCTAATTTCCACTTTCAAGGTTTAAAAGTTGTGCCTTCAGATTACGTGATTTAGTAAAAATTACCACGCTTCTAACAAGTCGTTATTATTTTCGCTTACACATTCTTAGCATATTTTAGAAAACACTTTTACATCTCTTTAAAGGTTGTATTCTAATAACTGCCTGGTGACACACACAGAGCTCGTCTTACTTACCTCAGTTAGGGAAGGGGTTACATTTAAGAGGCAATAGGCACAGTGACTGGGCTCGCCAGCCTATGGCACCCTGGAGACACCTAGCCTAAGTGTCAGTGGTCAGCGCTATTGCCATTGAATGTCATGGCTGTTATTATAACATTAACCTTAGCTTTTCTCACTGGGGGAGGCAGGCATTTTACACAGTGTGCAGGTCTCTAAGAACTGCATAAGTGTTGCAGATCGCATGGTCCTTTGTGAGAAAGTCAGATGCTGTCTGCAAACCACTTCGTTGCGCTCCATGGAGCTGTACTTGTTATGCACTTCAGAACAGGGGTCTGATAAGGCTGCTTGTGCTTCTTCCCACAGAAGTCCAGAGCACTGTGTAGGTTTGAAGTCTGACATGCCACTTATAAAGCAAATAACCCAATAGCACTCTCATAGTGCAGAATGAGAAATAGAAGAAAGAGAAGCAGCCGCTGCTGGGGAGCTGAAACAGGACACACACCTTCCCGCCCTACCTTTGTACCCCACTGTAACTGAGCCCAGCTGAGAAACCATCTGAACATTTGCACCTCTTCTCACCGAGAGTCCATGCCCTTCCCATGTAGGAATGAGCTACAGGCCATGGCCAGCTCCTGGGTCCATGCAAATTTGCCTTGACTACTTATCAAGGGTGTCCTGTCCATGCACTGCCCAAGTTCTAGTCCTACTGCAGCGCTCCCTGGACTGCCTTGCTCTCCATCCAACAAATCTCTCCACTGAAACAAGAAACATAACTGAGTTTAGAGTGCAAAACTACTCAAAGGTTTTGCTTCAAATGCTTTAAACTCAGAAGTCTTGCCTCCAAATCATTCAAAGGGAAGCATACTATGCTTGGAGCCAGAAAACCTCATATTTTAGTTCTTCTGTTTATAGTATCCATTGATGTGAAATAGTGACTGAACTGAGCTTGTCTGCATGCGTAGGAAAGTAACCCCTCACTGCCTCAGTGGGTTGATCAGAGTCTCAGAAGTAGTAACAATTACATTAATAATTAACACTTACTGAACACTTTACCTTTATCTGTTATTGTATATTTCAATAGTCAATTTAAGTAAAAGCTAAGAATGTACAGATTTGTCATAATAGATTTGTTTATTCTCAGTCATATCAATCAATCCCCAAAACATATAATGAGGGAGACAACATTATTTTTGTACTGTACATTTGAGGAAAAATGAACCACAGAGAGGGTAAGTAACTAATCTAAAATTCCACATGTGCCAAGTGTTGGAAGCAGGTGTTTCTGACACCAAAGCCTATTCCCTTAAATAATGCACCTTGACACATTCTGTGTAATCCCTAAAATAATATGCAAACACAAAACCAAGTGTTATTCCCATATGCCATGAATCGTTCATGAAATCCAAGCTTTTATAAAGGATGTAGCTTGTACAAGGAGGAAAAAGAGGAATTACATAAGCAAATAAAACTGTGTGTGATTTCCCATGCCTTATTTTCATACTCCACTACATGAAATTCTTCCCAGGACTTATATGACTACTAAGGCCAGGCAAGAATCCAAACCCAAGGAGAAGGGAGTAGATTTCCATCTCATTAGCACCCTTCTTGACTCTAAAAGGAGTAAGACAGGGCTGTCAGAGCCGTGGGGAATTCCCCTTCTCCAGGAGCTGTTCAAAGGCTCACCACTGGGTGGCTGCAATTGCTCCATGCTACAGTCTTAGGAGCGTCATTAAAGCCCTCAGAAACCTTCCTTAGGTAAAATATACTCAAACATACACCCCTCAAGAGCTGGCCGGGTTCCCACCGTGAAACAAAAGTTTGTGGCTACCGAGCTCCATAATGAGCTCCAGAGAGACTCTGCCAGCTCTCTGTGATAGCACACACTTCACAGACTACCACCACCTGGATGGCAACCATCAGGCTAGGAACTACTTTTTGAACCCCATTATAACTTTTCTGGTCATTTTTTTCTTATTCTCCATTGGGCAAGAGTCAAAATTAAGAGTCAGCTTTTTTTGGGAAAAGAACACTTTTAAAGATGCCCGCGAAGCCTAACTCTATAGAAATGTGATTTTTGAAGTCCTAGGCATGCTCACCCTTAAGGCAGAAGCGTTACAAATACTTACCCTGGTTGAGCTGGGCAGGCTTCCCATCGCCATCTCCCTCTGGGGCTTGCTGTGCGGGAAAGTCTTTCTGAGTGTGGCTTCCTGGGTAAGCCTGTGTGTGTCAGTGAGAATACCTGTTGGTTTTATAGCAATCAGTGCCCCTGTTTCAATTGACCTGCTTACTGTCTTCACGTTGTGGTTGGCCCAGAGTTACTGACGAATGCAGTTTTTTTTTTTCTATTCCACTTCCTGAAGGGAAACCAAAGAGGGACCCTAAAGGGGGATGACGGAAAAAGGATCAAACCTTCCTGTTCGTCTACCCCACTTTCAGCCCCATCACCCTCATGACTACAAAATTCTTAACTGACAACGGAGATGAACAAAGGGCTGAATTACTGTCATGATCATTTGGGTCTTTCACAAATTGCCGTCACCCTTGTCACGCACTGTATGTTCTACTTTCCAGTCACGCAGCATGATTTAAATGAAAGGTAAGTCACTCTTACCAAGACTTGGTATTAAACCACAGGACAGTCTTTAATTCCACTTTGTGGATGGATAACAAACCCCCAAAGAAGCACGACATCACTGAGAGTCAGTGCTTGTATCGCCAGGTGGTTTCATGGTCTCCGAACTAACTTTCCTTAACTCCATGCTGAGACCCTGACTACTGCTCTGTGATCGTTATTCAACCGGCACATAAATGTCTATTTATCCTGCTCACTCTAGGGCTGGGGATGTAGCTCAGTGGAATAAGTGCCTGCCTGGCAAGTGCAAGGTCCTGAGTTTGATACCTGGTACCACCAAAAACAAATATCCTGCTCGCTCTGATTAAGGGTTGCTTTTTTCACCAAAATGAATTAGCACAGAGAAGCATTTAGATGCCCTTACTTGTGAATTTTGAATGACCTACAAAATGTTCCTTTCTCAGAAAGCAATTGCTCAAAGGAAGGAGCAACTGGGATGAGGGAAAGAAGAAAAAAAAAAGAACTAAGGCATCATATATATATATGAATAGTTGGCATAACTGTACTGCTGCTGATGTCTGATGGTTTGTTGAGGGGAACAGTTAATGATTAAAAGGGTTTTTTTATACTTTGACCAGTTTGCATGCTTATATCTGGTAATCTGAGCAACTTTTGTGAAGACAACAATTTGCAGTGTAACAACCATTTGTGAATTCCTACAATCCTGCCTAGTGACACTATGTATTGTCTCTAATGATCTTTTAAATTATTATCTTCTTATTCCCTTTAATGATTTGATCAATCTTCTAATCTTACACCTGGTAATCTGAGCAACTTCGTTCAAGATAACAATATGTAATGTAACAACCACTGTTAACCCCTATCATTTGGTTTGAAACCCTGTATCATTTTTAATGTCCTTGCTTTGTTTTGTTTATATTTTGCTATTATTTTTTTTATTTCCTTTTAAATAAAAGAAAGTGTTCCTTTTTCGTAGTTCTGTTCAGGTAAACGTTTATTAAGCATATGCTAAATGCAGGTATTATACCCCAGGGATATACAGACATTTTCAAAAAAAGAAAACAATAACTTTTTAAATCTCTATTAGGACCATGTAAATGTACATATGCTCTTTTTCAAAAAGCAGAACATTCTAGCAGCACGATTACACTCCTCTACTGTAGCATGCCTGAACTACAGTCCTCCACTTTCTCTAACTGGAGCAAAAGAGGAAACCGCCCTTGCATTCCCTGCAAGGGCCTCCAAAATTGATCAGAGTTCTGTGGTCCATGCTGCTCCTCCCATGCTTCTGGAGTCTGAGCCACCTTCTCCTCTGGAACAATCAGAAATTTAACCCCTAAAGAGAACTTTCTCAAATCATCTTCACCGGTGTTGTCCCTTCTCCAGCACCACTGACTTTGTACTTCATGTGTCTGGTACTAACTTACCTGTTTTGTGCCAGTTGTTCTGGTGTTTCACAGATTCAGGGTGACGTTAGCCCCTCCCCATAGTCTCTACTGCCTCCTTCTCCAAATCCCCAAGTCATTAGATTTACAATCTCAATGTAAACAGTATATTTTTTAACAATGTATTTTTTTTCTACGCAACCACAAATTCAAGAGTAGTCTTCTTGCTAACCCCTTCTAGCCTGACTGAAATTTTTCCATTATAAAAAATCTTAAGGCCTCACCAGATATGACCTGGCATGTACACAGTGATGTTAGCTTCATGAAGTCAAGAGGCTCTTAGCTCAGAGCCTTGCCTGTGTCCCTCCTGCTACCGCAGCCAGGTGTGAAATAGACCCTGGATCTGGACCAGACTGAGTGGGCTGAGTTGCTCACTTCTCCAGGTGCCTGTCCCCACCCAGAGCACCCCTCAAGGCCTGGAGAAATACACCAGCTACCTCGGAAAAAGGAACAAGCAAATCACTTACTTGAACAGAGAGTTCTTTATTCAGTATAAGAAAATTTGCTGGGTTACAAAGGAAAACAAAATAGCTCCTTACAGAAGAAAGAAGTGCTCAAATTTTTCCGACCAATTTTGCATGCTTATATCTGATAATCTGAACAACTAATTGGAAGATGACAATATATAATATAACGACCATTGTTGAATTCCTACCATCTTGTTTAGTGAAGCTCTGTATCATTTCTAATGGGTTTTTTTTTTTTTCTTTAATGGTTTGATCAATCTTATATTCTCACCTCTGGTCATCTGAGCAGCTTCGTTGAAGATAACAATATGTGATATAACAACCGCTGTTCAGGCTGGTCATTTTCCTCTGAAACCCTGTATCATTTTTATTGCTTTTGCTTTCTCTTGTTTTTGTCTATGTTGTTGGTATGTTGCTACTTTTTATTCTCTTTAAAATTAAAAAAAAATTTTAAAAAGAAGCAACATTAACCTTTACAACCAGTAGTCACAAAGTTTCCCCTCAGGATAAAAATAACTATCTTTCCAGGATGCGAAGCTAACAGGAACTGGCTAGTTTAACCAAGTTTAAACAGAATCAACATATCCAGACCATTGGTTCACCTAATATATTTATTATTTTCTATAATGTAATCATGTGATAGTACTGGGGGCATGATAATGAATATACATTGAGCATATAACTGATATGAACGCGGTACGTCACTAACACTGTAATACCCTGGACCATGCTGTCAGCAGCTTTGAATGTCTCAGTAATCATCAGAGCTATCATTTCAGCACACCAACACTTCCAAGAGCCTATGGAGCAAGACACTAGAAAAGTCTGTAATTCTAGGTATTAGTTACACACAGATTTATAGGTGGTAAAATATTATAACTGGTCAGACATTCAGATCTGTAAGTTTTGGGGGTTTTTTGTTTGTTTTGTTTTTTATTGTGTTAGGACTGGAGATTTGCACAAGCTTAGGCAAGACTTCTGCCAATGAATTTCATCCCCAGCTGTTTTTGTTTTATTTTGAGACAGGGTCTCACTAAATTTCCCAGGCTGGCCTCACATTCACTATCCTCCGTACTCAGCCTCCTGAGTAGCTGGGATTACAGGTGTAAGCAGAAAACTTTTTTCAATGCCTAGCTATGTCCCTGGAGCTCTGTGACGTAATTTAAAGACACGGTGAATGGTTAAATGTTTTAATCCATTACACATTGCCATTAGTACCCCTAAAAATATTCCCCCTCACTTTGAACACAACTTGTAGTTCTTGCCACTTCCTGAAGCAGCACTAGCCGTCCTCTTGTGTGTCTTTGGTTACAATGTGAGGCCGCCTCAGTGCCTTGTATCAAATCAAAACATTTACCTTTCCTGGTCATTTTGATGTGGGGAAGAGGCAGAAGTCACACACTGCTGGATCCAGTGGGCAAGAGCCATGAGGACGCTAATGTTTTCACAGACCTGCCTTTCCACCGGATGGCACTCCGAAGCTACGCGCACCATATGTTTGACACTCGTGAAAGAGGACTTCAGAACTGCTTCAGAGAGTGGCAACTAAAGTGGGATGAATCTGTTTTGAAGCAAGGAGGAGCATTTTGAAGAGAATGAACAACAAAATGTCTTGTACTGTAGTGATTTCTTTTAGTTCAAATGTTGAACATATATTCTGATCAGACTCTGTAAACATGTTTGTAGGTAACAGACTATATTATTACAGTCTCTATATTAATAAGCTTAAAATCCAACATAATGGCATTGATGGTATAAATGTACACATTGTTTTATAAAATCCAACTTCAAAAGCTTTTTATGTTCATTCCAAAAAAATGAATCTAATCAAGATATGCTGTCCTGTTATAGAATCATATCTAAAGACACAGAAGTTGATGATGCCAGGGGCAAGGTGCTACCATAACAGAAGGCTAAATCCTGGTGTGATAACGTCAGGTGCGGCTACAGCAGTCAAAGTGCAGGGTAGATAAATAGCAATCTGTGCCCTATAATGGCACAATACTTAGCAAAATTATTGCCAACAATACCTTGAGAGGCAGATCCTGAGCAGATGAAGCTCTAGAGAAAGAAACCAGGAAAAAGAGAACATAAGTTGCATGTGTTGGATGCTATTTTCTGCTTTTGACAAAGAACGCAAGCAAGAGATAAGGTCCGGAGTGAGTTGACAGGTCTCCAAACAAAACAGAAAAGGAATTCAAACAATCCCCAAATCTGTACCACCCTGCAAGATTAAAGAAACAACTATTTCTGCCCTCCAAAATAAAAGACAAAATTGAAAAGCTTTTGAGAGATAAATACGCACTAAAACTTTTCAACCAAATAAATTTTCTAAGGGCAAGAATAAGAATGAAGCATGAAGTAAATTATTTTTAATTAGATAAAAGAACTCAGAATAAAATGTGCAAGAATGTAGTTCTAGTAATTTCCCATTAAATCAAGAAATAAATATAAAAGAGTTATAGAAATGAAAAAATAAAGAAATACAGATACTCTGGGTTTATTCCTTAAAAGTATTTGACTTTGAGATTTGAGAGCCCCCAAAATGAATCTTGAATCAATCTCCAGCCCCCAAGTACTGAGGAGAAGGAACTAAGGCCCCGAGAAAGGGTTACTAACCAACACGATTTCATATGCGACCAAAGAGATTGCTAGAAGGGGAGAAAAGGATTTAAACTTCCAAGGAATTAGATCCAGGGGCCACAGAAAGCAGAACCAGGTTGCAGTCAAAGGATGTTCAACCTGTCTGGCTAGGGGGTCTCTACAACCCAGCCAAGCAGGATTTCAGAGTTGATGCGGACCAAAACTCCTGTGCTCCTCCCGTTCCTTCTCTTTCTGAGTTGAAATACTTATTGGTATCTCTGTGCTTCTGCCCCTCGCACCCAGACCCTAAGTGATGAACTGTTGTATGCCACCTGGAACCCCAGATTTGAGCTACTGTAGATGGGATGACTGCACCTTCCTTAGGAAGGGACCAAAGATACTATGTACACAGGACTGAGAACCAAGGATGTGGTTAAGAGAGAGATGGACGGTGGCAGGCATTACTGAGAGGAGCACAAGATGCTCTATTGCAACGGAGTATGGCACGGTTTTTGTCTCCTTAGGATGCAGCTTGCTTTGCCCAGTAAAACGTGAGCGGAAGGGGAGTGAGCCACCGCAAGCCGAAGGTGAAATTCTCGTGTCACCACTCACTCCTCCTTCTCTTCTCCTGCCAGCGGGACCGTGGAATTACCTGGGAACGTTACAGCGTGGTAGGAGGGTGGCGCCCCCACCCACCAGCATCAGAGCGAGCACACTGAGCCCTCTCCCTGTTGACAGTGAGGCCTGGCCCTGGGCCTAGCAGCAAGGACAGGAGATGAGGCTCCGGTGCTGAGCATCGCTGGCACGAGGAGATTATTGGTTCCTGTTGTCTACCTGAGTCAAAACAGACTGCTGAGGACATTGTAAAGAAGTTCGCAAGATTTTCTGTTGCTTTTTGCTTTTCACCTGGACTTTGATTCTCATTAAAACAGTTAAAGGTGTTACTATGTACTAAGTTTAAAGAGTACTCCAAATTAAATTTAAAACATAAACTGAGACTCTCAGTATCTTACTTGTGCGCTTTATTTCAACCCTATTCTTATGTCCAGATGATATTAAAACACTTCTTTCTTGGCAATGCACGCCTGTGATCGCAGCACTCAGGAGGCTGAGACAGGAGGATCGTTGTGAGTTCAAGGCCGGCCTGGGCTACAAAGTGAGCGCAAGGCCAGCCTGAACTGCGACCCTGTCTCAGAAAAGAAAACAAAAGCACTTCTTCCTAATTTCCCTGAACACTGTATGTTAATGAATTGAACATCAGATCCTTAAGGCCAAAAGGACTCAAAGCATCATGGCTTTTATTTTGAAGCTTCGCTCCCTCAAACACAAAAATTCTTCAAACTGATGAAACATGCAACGTTTTTGTCTTCTTATTCCCTAGAACAAGATGCTGAGGCCCCATTGTCTTTCATAATCCTACCGCTCTCTACCCCACTGAAGAAAAAGAATGGTAACATGACAGCTCTGTTACTAAGCAACTGCAGACCCCACAAACTCCTTCTTCCCCTCTTTTCCTTTTTTTTTTTTTTTTCTGGAGATAGTGTTTTGCTATGTAGCCCAGGCTGGCCTTGAATTCATGGTGATCCTCCTGCCTCAGCCTCCCAAGTGCTGGGATTACAGGCGCCGCGTGCCATGAACCTTTTCCTTTTAATGCCAAAGAATAGTTCTACTTTTAGGATCCTCTGAAACTGTTAAGTGTTTCTCATTTGAGACAAATATTCAAATTCATTGGAATCTCCACAAAAATCACAGCACAGCAACACAACTCTTCCTTTAAAAGGTAATGATTATCTGTTAGATGAAAATTCACCACTAGTTCTCTTAGGTCATTAAGAAGAAAGTTTTTCTGCTATTTGTTTCTTCTTTGTAAGAGAGAATCTTTTTTGTCTATGTCTTGTACTCTGAGTAACTACTCTGAAGATAATGAACCACAGTGTATTAACCTCTCTTATTTTCTTATTTTGTTATGAAATTTTATTTTCATAAATTTAGAAATAAAGAAAATGCAGCGTGGGAGAATTCTTATGGTGTTTATGAGACCAGGAATTATTTGGGGTTTAGGTAAACCAAGAACAGAAGGTTTCTGGCTCGGTTACCTCCCCGCTGCTGGGACAAAATAACCAACTACAGAAATGTACAGGTGGAGAGCCTTATTCGGGCTCACAGTTCAGGCCACAGTCAGCGGGCTCCACAGCGGGACGGCACGGCACAGGAGTGCTCCGGCAGAGTCAAGAGAGGAGCAGGAAGGAAATGTGCTCTCCTGGGTCACACCGGTGACCTGCCTCTTCCAAGCAGACCACCCCTCTTAGCAGCTATTCATCAGGCGTGAAGTTCCCATAACCCCAAGTCCCACATGTGTTTGCCCATGGCGTTTGGGGATTTAGACATAAACCATAACCTCCTTCTTCCCGCTCATGTCTTTGTAGTCCCTCTTTCCCCCTCCCTCCTCCCCTCCTCCCCTCCCCTCCCTCTCTCTCTGTGTCTCCCTCTCCTCCCTCCTTCCATCCCTCCCTCCCTCCCTCCTGGCCTCTCTCTTTTACTACTCTTTCTTTTTAAGAAGAGTATACTTCTTTTTTTATTTTAAAGAGAAAAAAACAATAACAAAATAACAACCACAAAGACAAAACAATAAAAACGATACAGAATTTTCAAAACAAGACAATAGGAAATTAACAGTGGTTGTTATATTGCATATTGCTGTGCATGCTTACATCTGGTAATCTAAACAGCTAATTTGAAGACAACAGTGTGCAATATAACAACCACTGTTGAATTCCTACCACCTTGTTCAGTGAAGCTCTGTATTGTTTGTAATGTTTTGTTTCATTACTTTTTATTCTCTTTAACTGTTTGATCAATCCTGCATTCTTAACATTTGGTAATCAGAAGAGTATACTTCTTGATCTGATTTAAAAGAGGAATTACCAGGCTGGGGAGGAGGTGGCAGGGGAGAGGATCAGAAGCAAAGGCTGAGAAAGAAGGGAAGGAGAGAAAAAGAAGACTTGGGAAAGGCGATTCCCAAGATTACCACATGGGAATCCTGGGTGGCGTAGGGTTTAAGTCACAGGAGAAATGTCCATGTCAAGTGAGGGACTTCTTACATCTGATCTATTCTATGGACCCAAAGAGGTTCTTGCATCCGAATTTTATCTCCTTATCAATAAAAACATCATTTATTAAATATCACTCTGTGCTCAGTAAGAGGAAAAAAAAAGTTCATGTGAAACAGAAGCAACAGGGGTGTACCTCAGTGCTGGGATGCTTCCCTACCATGCAAAGAGCCCTGGGCTTCATCCCCAACCCTGCAAAGTAAGCAGATAAAAAAGAAGAAAATCATCATAACAGTTTTAGAACTTACCCTGGGCCTTTTCAGGAAGGCAAATGTAGAACCTATTTCAAGTAGAGTCAGACATACAAAAATAAAAGGAATTTTATGTAAGTCTAGAGGGAAACAACATGGGGGAAAGATGACAGTGACCAACTCCTGGTAGCTGGGATGACCACTGTGATGCTAATCCTGAGTGCCCACTTTCTGGATTGAGAAACACCCAAGAAATTGCAAAGTGTACTTCTGGGTGTGTCTGTGAAGATATTTCCGGAAACAACTGGTATGTGGGCAGCAAACTGACGGGGGAGATCTGCCCTGAATGCGGGTGACACCACTCACAGAGGGGGCTCCCAGACAGAACAAAAGCAAAAGGAGGAGGGAACCCGCTAGCACAGGCTGTTGGCTTCCTCACCGCCACAGTTTGGTGAGCTGTTTGGTCTGCCACATGCTCCCTCTGCCGTGACGATTTGCCTCACCACAGGCCCAAAGCAGTGGAGCCAGCAAACCATGGACTGAACCCCCTGGATACAGGAGCCAAAATAAATCTTTCCTCTTTGAAGCTTATTTTCTCAAGTAGCACATAGCTAACTAATGCAGAAAATTGGTACTAAGAAGCAGGGTACTTGCTGTGTCTGTATCTGACCATGTGACTCACAAGCCTTATGAACTGGTTTTGTAGGGAGAGTTTGGAAAGTCTTGGAGATGTGGGCTGGAGAAGCCTTGGAGCGGAACTTGATGGGAGAGTCTAGTGTGACCCTAGCAAACAATTCAAGAAATGCTGATGGGAATACAGACATGGAGCCTGTGCTCATGAGCTTTCAGAGGGGAACAAGTACTGTTTGGTGGACTAGAGACCAGTCACATTACGTGACGGCACAGCATTCGTCTACATCTTGTCCATGTCCTGAGACTTTGTAAGAGGTGAATTCAGAGGTGACAGACTAATTAATCTGGTGGAGGAAGTTTCAAGGCAACACAGCACTCAGGCTGTGGGATGAATTATAATGATCGCTTTTAACCAGTGAGAGTCAGGAGTAAAAAGTAGAGCAGAAATATTTGAAAAACTGCTGGCGTGGCCAGGAAAGAGGTACATACAAAGCACATTCAGGAGGGCCAAAGAAGTTGGGGTTGATGAAGAGATTGGTACCATTAAAAAGCCAAATATTTCTGTGCTGGGACATAGGAAAGATGTCTTAAGTGTCTCCAGAACTGGCCAGACACCAGGCTCAAGGATAAAAAGGTGTAAACTCTTTTACAAGGCTTTCCTTTGAGAAGAGACACTGGGTTTCCTGTTCTCAAAGGTGCCCCTGGGGAGTTGTTTCACCAAGATACAACTCACTGTACTCAACCACTGTGGCATTCAGAGGCCACTGAAGTTAATGGTCAAAGTGAGCCCAGCTGCTGCTGTCACTGGCAGCAAACCTTGGTGTCCTCTATGTGGTACTGGTTTTGCAAACAAACAGAATAAAATAGGTATGGGATGATAGAGACCTCCACACAGGTTTCAGAGGAAAGCCCAAGAGGGCAGGTAAGGCTGACAGGATCAGAATTCCTTCAGGTAGTCCCTAGGAGGGCCACACACAAAGCTGGGAAGAGTGAAGCAAAACCGGCAATGGAAACTTCAGAGAGCTGGTAATGCCAGGAATGTGGAGCATCTGCCTTGCTGGGTTTTGGTCTTGCTTTGGTCCTTCTACTTCCTATCCTGCTATCCCTCCCTTTTGGACTGAGAATGTTTGCCCTGTGTCATTGTATTGTATGCTGAAAATACATGACTTTGAATTTTACAAAGGCTCACAACTGAGAGGTCAGCCTGGATTTCAGAACAGATTCTGGAATTGGCCTTGGGAACAAGGCTAGAACTACTGACACTTTGGGAAAGAAGTTCATGTTTTCAGTCGTACCTGGAATAGTTCCATCAGGTTAGGCAGAATTATGACTTTGCAAGTGTTTATTTGGAGACTCGTTATGATTCAAGGGGTGTGATGAGGGGTGGAGATGACCAGAGGTGGATTTGTGCTGGCTCATTGTGACTGTCAACCTGACTGGACAGAAGAATACCTGAGAAGCCAGCAAAGGGCCCTTCCGAGGTACTTGGATGTATACTGGTGGGAGATATGCATCACTCTGCTTGTGTCTACATCACAGTGAGTGTGCTGGAAGAGATGGCTGTTTCACGGCACAGCAAACTGATGGGGGAGCCCTGCCCCAAACGTAGGCAGCAACATCCAACAGGTGAACGGGGGCCCAGATGGGACAAAAGTAAAAAGAGGAAGAGTCCCACTCACCTGCTCACTTCCTCTATCCCTCTTTCCATCTCCGTCTCCCTCTCCCACTCCCAGGCTCACTGCTCGTCTCCTTCTCATGGCTGTGAGATGAGCGGCTGCGCTCTGCCACACACCTCTGCCGCTCTCGCTGCCTCACCACAGGTCACGTGGAGTCAGCTGATCAGAGACTGAAACCTCCTAACTCTGAGCCAAATGAACCTTCCCTCCTCTAGGCTGCTTTTTTTCAGGTATTTTGTCACAGTGACAAAAGCTGACTAATACAACTACAGAAGTTTTACGTCTAGTATTCAAATTATTTCCATATCTACATTGGGCTTTAATTCTCTAATGACTTCTAGGTCTAAGGTAACATTCTCCACATACAAAAAAGGCTTAGGATGCCTACATAAAGTGACGGAGACCACAGCTCCAGGAGGAAAGGCAGTGAGCACGGGTCAAGCCAGCTTTGGCATGAGAAAGCAAGCACGAGCCCTGACCTTGCAGGCTAGGAGGACCCTGCTCAGAGTTGGTGCCAGGACCAACAGTGTCTAACTCGCCAGCCCTAAGGAGCTGTTTAAAGCATTCTCACGGCCCCACACCTTACACCAACTAAATCACACTGTGATTTCACAAGACGCCCAAGTGATTCACATCACACGAGTCTGAGATGCATCGCTTTAAGGAACATCAGGAAAAGTGGGACAAGCCTCACAAAATTGCAGTGGGGACACTGAATGCATTGTTTTCTAAATCTGAGAAACTGACAACCAAATATCCTTGAAAGGCTATTGAGATAAGAAAAAACCTTAAATCTCAGGGCTTCTCTTCCCTTTAGCTAAAACCATACCTGGTCTATAGTCTGGAAGGTTTTCTCGCAAATGTGAGAATGAAGAGAATAGGAAATTGAGGCTGTTCTGAGTCAAAATTCTGCCAAGGCCTCCCTGACCACAGCCTATTCTAGTAACTACAGGTCAGGTAGAGCGCCATGAAGTTCTGCGAAGACTCTGACTTAGCTGGCAGCCAGGCTCACTTCCTGCGTTGAGCTGGATGGCATTAGTCAACACACTTCCAGAATGCAATGCCCAGGGAAAGCCCAGCAGAGTGTCTGTCAGCCACTGTTGAACTTTTCTGGCTTCCTCCCACTGCAGTGTCTCCTCAGCAGGTCTCTACTAGGGTTTTGCAGGAATCAGGGATCAGCACATTGGCCCCAGTCCTTTCCCCGACAATCATCACACTGAGAACCAACAAAGTTTGGGGATGGCGAATTGGGCTGGCAAGTCACAAGCGAGAAAGACGATCTTTCACGCCACGACCTTTCTTGACCCTACATTAAATTACCAATTCCTTATACACTGGCTCGAATCTCACGCATGTTCCTGACCCGATTTATTAAAGCAGATTCCTTTCCCCAAAACTTCCACATAAACTATCAGAATCATTTTTCTCACCACTGAGACCCAGTATTTGGCACCTACAAATTAAAGGAGAGGTTCGTCTTAGCTCACAGCAAAGGTCTCAGTCCAGAGTCTGCTGGCTCCAAGCCAGGACAGTGTGGCACAGGGGCCTGGCGGAGAAGCTGCTCAAGTCATGGCTCCTGGGAAGCAGAGAGCGAAGGGAAAAGCCGGGGAAGGAAACAAATCTTTCAGGCCACGCCCCTCTTCCAAGCAAGCCCAACCTAACAGCAAGTCAGCTATGAGCCCCCTTATTAACCCACTTGTTCTCACCAACCAGGCCCCACGAGCACGAGGCCCTTGGGGAACATCTACATATAAACCGTAACATAAAGCAAACTAAATTTTCAGTTTAAGTGTGTTTCTGAGTCTGCGCCCTCCACAATGTAATTTCTTATTCTGCAGTGACCACTGCGGCACTTCTGATTCTGCGCACACTCCCAGCCTCACCCCCATCTGCGGGCTCCTACCGCAAGTCTGCCTGTGTCTTTCCCTCTTCAGAATTCTCGGTTTGCTCTCTGGACATTTAATTTAGCAGTTAACCAGTCCACCTTGCTATTGCCTGCTTAAATGGCTATGTGTATAGAGTTTGGCTCTTTAACTTTCTAAGCGTTTCCTCCTACTCTATTCTTTGGATTTTAACCTCTGAAAGAGACAACGATGATTTCTGCCTTTTGTATCCCCCCCCCTCTTACACCCACAGCAAGTTATTCTACCCACGCCTGGTGCTCCATGCACACTCACCCGATTTAATTCCTTTGATTCAATTTTATTTCCTCTTGCACCCAGCTGCTTACCAGCTTCAGTTCCTATGATGTCATGCAAGTTGCCCGATTATGGAGGTAGGGTTATTTTGGAGAATACAAACAGTATTATCTTCAAAAATTTGGGCAATTTTTCAAAAGGGAGAGAGGTGGACGGTCATCAGATGGTCACACGCAGGGATGAGCAGCTGGTCGTGGTGCTCCAGAGGGGCCATACACAGGGGCGGCCTTTCAAACTGGACCACTCCAAGGTCCCTTTCACTTTAGGGTCCTACAGAAATGAACAAAAGAATCCAAATCACAGCATTTCAGTCATGTCAGGAGCATGTGTGTCACACGTGTGTATGACATGGGGTAACGCACCCACTGTCCCTGTCTTCAGGTTTTACCCCTTTCTATGGAAAACCGCAGGATTCCTTATGCTAAAAATTGTGTCCTAACTGTACATTTCTCAAGAAAACCCTGATTAAAAGGAGAATCGTTGGCAGAGGAGGACCGGGGAGAGCACTCAGACAACCACACTTGTGAGAAATGTGACACTTTCACTCCCGCCCGGGCGTGACTCAGAGACGTGATCCCCAGGCTCTCCTCAGTTGGGTAGAAATGCTGTAAGAGGACAGGATGAAATGGGCTTCCTGTGAGGGACAGTTCATTTTTGCAGAGGCAACAGCAAGAGGCATGCGTGCAGGAGGAAACAAAGAGAGAGGGTCACCTGCCAAGGAAGAGCAGGACGCCTATGCCTCCCCCCTCTGCCTCCCAGGCACAGGCACAGAGGGCAGAGGGCCCATTCTGCTGCTCTCTGCTGCATTTGGCTGGGAGAGAAAGGTGGTGAGGAAACATGGGAAAAGCAGAAAAGACTCTGAGAAGCTTCTCGGCACTCCAGACCCCAGCACTTATTTAAGCTGGAGGAAAAGCTTCCAGTCAATTGTGTATGCTGGTGTCTCAATTATGTGCACGGCTAAGCAGACAACTCAAGAGAATACCCCAGCAGGTTATGACCATACTTTACATCCTGCAGAGCACCCCCAGAGCTAGCACACAAGTTAGGGAAGCCTCTCAGGCAGGCAAAACAGCTCACCTTTGCCTGCTCCACTAGAGACTGCAGGAACTGCCCAGATCTCAGTCAAGCTCTCAACCCTCTTAGCTGATGACAAAAGTTAAATTGCTTTCCCACAGACAGCCACTGTGAATCCGGTCCCAGGTGTCTTGGCTTCTCATCTCCTTTTACAGTGAAGAGGCTGCTTCTCTCCAGTTCTAGGGCCATTTTTCTCTGACCTAGCACTAAGAGCTTTTTCTTGGACAGAGGAGGGAAATGATTGTTTTAGTAGCCTACATGATAGATCAAGCCACCCAGCTCACAAAGCGTTTTCAGATATTTTTTATTTGGTTTTCACAAGAATTCCATGAGGAGATGATGATAAGTCTTTATTGCAGAGATTAGGAAACTGGGATTTACAGAGTCATGAAAATTGTTCCAAGTGGACTGCTACAGTATTAAATAGCAGACCTGAAAACCCCAGATCTTCCAGCTCCAAGCCCAGAGAAGAATCGTGTTCTTCAGGTACAGGCGAGAGGGTATCTGGAGCACAGGTGCCAGGACATGGTGGAAAGATGGGGGCTGCCCAAGGATCAGGCTCACAGAAAGCAGCATCTTCCAAGTGGTCTGAGCGACTCAGCCTGCTCAGAACAGTGGGAAAGGAAAGCAGTGTTTGCTTTGTACCTTTTGCATGTCATCTTGGATACTTTTTGTATTAAGATAAATGAAAACGGTATCAGGCCAGGTGGTTTCAATGTTCGCTCTTAAGACATCTTCCTCCACCAGCTTCTTACCTCTTGTCCTCAATGACTGAGTGATGGGAAGTTACCTTTCCTACAGTTGCCTGTTTTTGAGACAGAGTCTCACTATGTAGCCCAGCCTGGCCTCAAACTCGCTGGGATCCTTCTGCCTCTGCTCCTGAGTGCTGGGACTGCAGGCATGCCCCACCACACCTGGCAGAACTTTCCAACCCACTCAATAACTCTGAATTTCAAGAACTACTAAGTAGCAAACACCAGTCATTGTCAGATAGGATTTTTGCCCTCAGGGCAAATTCCTGAGATTGCTCAAAGCTGAAGCAGCTCTGGAAGGTCTTTGATTTTACCTCTAAACACAGGTACCCACAGACTCCACGAGATTCGGTCATCTTGTCTACCAGCTTCACTCAGCTGCAGCTCTGACTCTACAGCTCCCCTTTAAAGGGAGCAGTACAGTTTGCTAGTTGCAACATAGCAGGTACAAATCAAAGCAGCCCTAAATGTTAAACCCAGACTCCACCACCTACTTGCTGTGCGATCCTAAGAAAACTATCCAATCTTCTAGACCTATTTTCTCTTCTGCAAAACTGGGATAATAAAATCCATGTCACAGGAAGGTAGGGGAGATTTGATGAGGTCATTATAGGATGGCTAGCATACTGTAACACAGCCACTTCTCACCTAACCACCTACGTGCAGGAAGAAGTTATTCATGGGAACCCACTTTTCCTTGGGATCTTAGAAATCTATACACATGGCTCCATGTTGACTCTAATTTGCTTAGTAGTTTCTTTAGTTAAATGTGATTGGTAACTGTGGGGGACCCTGTGGCTTCAAAGCTCAGGTCGGATGAGGACTTGTTAGGAAGCGGACTCACTGTCTGGCGTAGGCAGAGCTGGACAAACTTAAGGAACCAAGACTTAGCATTAGATCACTGTGTGTGTTCACATGTAAGAATGTAAACAGGTAGTAACAGTGTATATAGGAAATGAACAATACAGATGGGGCTGCTCTTTCTTGTTGCTGCCTGCCTGCTGTGTCTGCCTCAGCTGCCTGCTTTTCCCTGGGGATCTCACCTGCAAAGAGAGCACTCCAGGCCCCACCCCCACAATGTTTGTACTTCTTCTGAGTCAGACTTTGCAAGTTTCAAAGATATTGTTTCTAAATCCCCACACACTACTGTTGGTTAACCTCAATTTTAAATGCCTAATCTGAAACTTGCTGATACAACATGTTGTGAAGAAGCATTCTTAAAAGTGGTTCTAAAACTCATGAGATATAAATTATACCAGTTACGGTAGGGTCATAAGATTGTTTTTGTTCTTTATTTTTCCAAATATTCCTCGTTATTTTGTTAGTCATACCCTTACCGACCACTTAGGCTCATATGATGGGGTTCATCTGCACACTAGTTACCAAATTTAAGGAGTCCACGTGTTTCAGTGAAAAGGAAAATAAGGTTTTATTCAAAGCCATCTCTGAGGAGGTGGAGGGGTCCATTTGCCACAGTCACCACCCCACCTTGTGCACAGGGGTAAGAGTCTTTTTTACAGTGAGGAACAGAGGGGAGGGTGCACAGACAGTGCGGATCCCTATGCTTGCAGTATCAACAGTCATCCGGGGCTCCCTGTCCCCTTTCTTAAGGAAAGGGAAACAGGCCTCTAGGACTGCACGGTCAGCCACATTTCTATCACTTCTTTTGGTCTGAGGAGAGGAGGGGTTACTGATTTATGTGCTCAGCAGGAGGAAGCTTGGAGAAGTTACATCTCTAAATGAAAAAAAATCTAGCTTTTAAAGTTCTATTCTGCAGTGCCAGTTATAATAGTACTTTCAAAAGATCAGTGCTATGTATGTACTTAAAATTCCAATTGTATGCCTCGTTTTGGGTGATTTTTATTGGGCTTTGTTATAGCTCTTACTCCAGGGCCCATTCACTTAAATTAGAAACAGCATACTTTGCAATCTGATCTTTCCATTGCAAGGTGCTCAGCAAGGTTAAATAGTAGTACTTAAACATACAAGGCTTAGCCTGCTGCAAAACGTACCTGCTGGGAGGACTATTATCAGAATGGTAAATCTCAGCAGAGGCTAATATCCTCCTACAAGCTGTGAGAGAAATACTCAGGACTTAATAGTAGTAAAAATATTGAGGAGAAGAATCTAGAATCATAATTCTCTCCCTTGAGGAAAAGCTGAGAGGAATGAGTTAGGATTTCATGTTGGTTGGTAACGGACCAGGCAAAATCCAAGACTTGCCACTGAGGTGTCAGACCCGGGAAAGAGAGTAAACTAAGTAAGTATTTCAGCGAAGCTAAAATAGAAATAAAATTAACTTTTTCCTAAGATCTTTCTAGGAATTAAGTAAAATCCCTTGAGATGGCTAGAAAAACGCACAAAAAGAGAGCACAGAAATCACACCCTTAAAGGCACAGACCTCTGTATCCACAATTCTAGTGTCTGTACGTTCACCCAAACCCTGATCAAAAACATTCCAACAGTGTCCACACCATGTATGCTTTTTATCATCATCCCCTAAACAACATGGCATAATCATCATTTATATAGCATTTACATTCTATTAGGTATTATAAATAATTCAGATAACAAATTATATGAGAGGCTGTGTGTAGGTTATACGGCAAACACCAGGGCATCCTCGGAGGACATGGAGGGGTGACTAACGAGGTGGCAAGAGACCCATTCTGACCCGTATGCAGGCTGACTCAGGGTTTACAGTGGTGCCAGGACTAAAGCATCTTGTGAGTAGAAGTCACAGTGCCGTTGAGTCATGTATAATTAGCACAGGGACCTCAGAAACCACCTACTTCAACCACCCACTTCCCAGACAAAGAAACCACGCACTTCCCCCAAGGATGTGGCTGGCCTCGCGTGGCACGTAACTCTGGCACAGCACTGGACGCCAGAGCTGAAAGCGCCGGCACGGGGCTCATGGCCTCTCGCCAGCTGCAGGCACTCCGCTGAGTTTCCTCCACAGCCTGTGCCAACCGCTCGCCTCCCGCTTCCAGGAAGCGGACTGGTGCTGCTGGCTTCAGAGCAGAGTGGGTGGCGGGGAAGGGGAAAAAACAGCTGTTACTAGAACCGAGTATCTCGAGACAGCAAGCATATGGGTGACACTGGCAGCCAGCCTGACCCCACCGGGCAAACCCCCTGGACAGACCTCACTTCAAGTCTGGGGTCATTCAGACAGCAGCTCGTTTGGACACTTCTCTGGAGAAATGAGAAAATAACCAGCTGGGTCCTCGGTTTCTGTAAACCTCTCCTTTGTCCCCGCTTCTCCTGAACCACCCGACCTTACAAACCCGCAGTGAGAAAGCTGAAGAGCGTGCTGACAGACTCATGGTCCTCCCTGTGAGAAATGCTGGAGTCCAAGACAGACTGGAGGACAGATGCCAGCAAGGAGTGGAAAGGGCGGGCAGGAAAGAGGTCGGGACACGCACGGGTAAGAGTGACATCACCGTTTCAGTGAAGATTTTAGAAGGAATATTGGGACTGACCCCACGGCCTTGGGCATGCTAAGCGAGTGCTCTGCCACTGAGCTACACCTCTATCCCCTACTGGATGAAATTCTTCTATTTAATAAATATTAATCAAAGGTAATGCTTCTGTTCTTAGTGGGCCCTGGGGACTGCAGCAGTAACACTGCCATGGAGTAGTTCTATGCCAGGCACACACTTGGTACCTGCCCTCCTGTTCCGACCTCAGACACATCCTGCAAGGCAGTGATTAACCCTGAAATAAACAGCAGCTTGAATTCTACCAGAAGTCATTTGGTGACAGAGACTGACAATCTAGCAACTCTCACCAAATGGGCTATTCTAAAAACTACCCTTTTACCCTGACACTTTATTTGTTCAGGAGAGTTAAGGAATAAACTACCATCCTTTTTCCAGATTAAAACAACTCACTTCCGACCATGCTCATAAGTGAAATAAATCAGACCTGCATGTATAAGCAGCGTATTGTCTCACTAGTGTGGGAGCCTGAAGGAGTGAATGGAAACTAGGAGGTATGATATTGTGAAAGGAAAACGCTGAAAAGTAATGGTTAACTGGGGTGTGGGAAAGAAGGGACAGAAGGGGAAATTATGTATGGATGTATATACAGGATGGCTAACAGTTGTACTACTGTCTTCTGTTGCTTTACTGAAAGGAACAGTTAATGATTACTGTTTGATCACTATTGCATATGTCTATTTCTTTTCCTGAGAAACCACTTTGAAGATATCCATGTGCAACACAGCAGCCATTGTTGGTTTCCGACCACTTTGTCTGTTACTCTGTATTGTTTGTATTGTTCTTGTGCTGTTTTGTAAATGGATGTCTGTTAATGTTTTCTTCCTTTATTTTTAAAATTAAAAAAGAAAAAACCTCTCTTCTCTAAGCACCACAGATTATTTTAACCACCTCAGATGATAAACCTACACGTAAGCAAACTTCCCCTTTGGAATGAAGCAAATAGGAAACTTAATACTTTTTCCTGATGAATTTGGGTCAGTGTATGGCACTGCTGATGCCCTCTGGTACTGGCCTGTGGGGCGCTGGCCTGTGGGCTGAGCACCTGCCTGAGTCCTGAACCAGGTCCTGCGAGCCACTTAACAATTATCCACTCCTTTTTTTTTTTAACAACTTCTTTCATGTTGCTACAAGTTGGGAAACTAGACATCCAAGTTCCTTAAAATTCAATATAAATATTAATTGGGTTCCCAAACCCAGTTATTTTAATACAATTAACACCAACTGTTGTGTGGTTGGGATGTAGCTCCTCGATACAGCACCTGCCCGGCATGCACAAGGCCCTGGGGTTGATCCCCAGCACCGCAAATAATGTAAACAGAAAAAAAACATCGAATATGGCGGCCGAATACACCATCTTTATTGTTTGGCCGGCTGAAGAGGGGGAAACGGTGAGCAAGGTAACCGTGTTAGGGTTTGGACGCCCACAGCCTCACACACGCAGAGGCTGGGCCTCAGAAGGCGAGGAACAGCAAGGGCGCAGTCCTCCTCCGTGATCCACGGCAGAGCTCAGGGCTAGAAGTGCCATGGGGGTGCAGGTGCGGTCCAGAGACAGGGTGTGGGGGTGACCGGGAAAGGTGTGTCTCCCTCCCGGCCTGCCCCTTGTCTGCTCGTCTGCTCGGGGATGCAGGGACAGGGGCTACTTTCTCCACCCACGCCTCCCTGCATACCATGGACT
>PVLD010021910.1:0-30418 GCA_004027595.1 Dinomys branickii
TATATAGGCTGGATTAGCAAGAAATGGTGAGGTTGATCGGGGTTTATCGATTATAGAACAGGCTCCTCTAGGTGGTTATAAAGCACCGCCAAGTCCTTTGAGTTTTAAGCTGTTGCTAGTAGTTCTCTGGCGAAAATTTTTGTTGTGAAGTTTTTATGTTTACGGCTAGGCATAGTGGGGTATCTAATCCCAGTTTGGGTCCTAGCTTTCGTGTGTTAGGTTAGTTAAGATTACCTTCGTTTATTGGACTTCTTTTTATTTGGAGTTTTTTACGACTTAAATAAAATTTGATCTTATTTTCTTTTGAGTCTTTAACACTCTTTACGCCGTTAGCTTATTAATTTGGGTTAATCGTATGACCGCGGTGGCTGGCACGAGATTTACCAACCCTTATGTATGCGTAACTTAGTCAAACTTTCGTTCATTGCTTAAGTTTTATTACTGCTGTATCCCGTGGGGGTGTGGTTTCACAAGGCGTTTAGGGCTACTTTAAAGTGTGCCTGATGCCAGCTCCTTTTGGTCTGAATCAGATTTTGAGGGCATTCTCACTGGACTGGGGAGTCTTGCATGTATAATTCTGCATACAACTAATAAGAAAGCTAGGACCAAACTTCTGTGTTTGTGGAGTTAGGGGCTCATCTAGGCATTTTCAGTGCCTTGCTTTGTTTTAAGCTACATAAACTTTTAGTTGTGGAACTCATAGAATGGAATATTTGGGAGCTTGTGGTAGGTGGGAAAAAGAACGCGTTAGTACTGACATGAGGGTATAAATGCGTGCGTTACATCCTATGAAATAGGGTATTTTTATGATTACAACATAAAATTTTGAGTTTTTATGTATTTTTTTCTTGTTTTTGGGGTTTGGCAAGGAAGGGGTACATGGTGCGTAAACATTATTTGTTTACGTATTTAACTTAGGGTTTTATGGGGGTGGGGGGTTGTTAATAGATACCATTGGTAATTTCATATGCGTGCGTATGTATGCGTACGTGTGTATGCGTACGTGTGTATGCATACGTATGTATGCGTACGTGTGTATGCGTACGTGTGTATGCGTATGCACCTGAAAACACGAAAATGCAATTATATATCACTACTATGTCATTCTAGCATTAATTCAATAACACAACTGGGAGATCTTGCAGGCTAAGGATACTAACTTAAAAGTCCAGCTTCAATTGAATTGACTGGGAGCCATGCCTGGCGGCGATGGTGAGTCACAGCATACCGAAAATTTAAAAATACCAAATGCATGAAATCGCAAGCTATGTTGGGTGCGGGTTGGCTAGTAATTAGTCCATCGAGATGTCTTATTTAAGGGGAATGAGTGGGCGATCTTAACTTTATGGCCCTGAAGTAAGAACCAGATGTCTGATAAAGTTCATTTCTAGAAACCCCCACAAGTTATGGGCCCAGAGCGAGAAGAGGGATCCATGTCTGGCTGGTTGCTGGTTTCACGGAAGATGGTAGATTAAGAGACACCCAGTGGAAGGTGATAGTCATATTGTCGAGGATTTATTTGACTGAATGCGCTAATGTCTGATAACGCACAGTGTGTCCTGTGTAGAATTGAATTTTACGTTGGTTGAGGGTATTCGTGCTGGTTGTGTTTGTATGTTGTTCAGAGATTTTAGTGTATTATGTACGTTCTTGGTTTATATTACTTGCTTATATGCATGGGGAAAAGAACTTAATGTTGATTAAACATATGATGGTCTATGCCATATTATACATAATATGTGGATATACATATATTTATGGGGCAAGGCATATAATGCACGAAGTACATATGAGTGTGGGTAAGCTGACAGGGGATAGTTTAATAAGAATTTCAGCTTTGGGTGCTGGTGGTGGAGTTTATCACTTCTTCCTTGATGGTGTTCTTAGGAGGTTCACCTCCATTTTTGGTTTACAAGACCAAAGTAATTCTTATACTATAAGGACTCTTCATTTGAGTAGTTTGTTTTCTAATAGGCTTGTTAGAGGGAAGAGGATGAGGATAGTTGAGAAGTAGGAGACGGATGCTAGTTGGCCGATTAGGATAAAAGGGTGTTCGACTGGTTGCCCTCTGATTCATGTGAGGATTAATAGGTTTGCCACGAGGATTCATATAAAGTGTTGACTAATAGGTCGGAATATTATGCTGCGTTGATTTGATAGGTGGAGGGATGGGAGGAGAGTAAGGATGAGGATGGAAAATAGTAGTGCCAATACTCCTCCTAGTTTATTAGGGATTGACCGTAGGATAGCATATGCGAATAAAAAATATCATTCTGGTTTGATGTGAGGGGGAGTGCTTAGTGGGTTGGCTGGGAGGTAGTTATCTGGATCCCCCAGGAGGTCGGGTGAAAATAGGGTGAGGGTTAGGAGAGCAAGTAGTATTAGTAGTATGCCGAGGATGTCTTTGATTGTGTAGTATGGGTGAAATGGGATTTTGTCTGAGTTTGAGTTTAGTCCTGATGGGTTGTTTGATCTGGTTTCGTGGAGAAATAATAGGTGTACAAGTACTACGGCTATGACGATGAATGGGAGGATAAAGTG
The DNA here is from genome assembly GCA_004027595.1 of Dinomys branickii. Classification (NCBI taxonomy): domain Eukaryota; kingdom Metazoa; phylum Chordata; class Mammalia; order Rodentia; family Dinomyidae; genus Dinomys; species Dinomys branickii. The sequence goes on from PVLD010021910.1 coordinate 2,542, forward strand.
AAATGCGAAGAAATCGTGTTAGGGTTGCTTTATCTACTGAGAAACCTCCTCAGATTCATTCTACTAAGTTAGGGCCAATATAAGGGATAGCGGAGAGGAGATTCGTAATTACTGTTGCCCCTCAGAATGATATTTGCCCTCATGGGAGGACGTATCCTATAAAGGCAATTGCTATTACTATAATTAGAAGGATAATTCCGATGTTTCAGGTTTCTAGGAGCAGGTATGACCCGTAGTAGATCCCTCGCCCTACATGGAAATAAAGGAAAATGAAGAATATGGATGTGCCGTTGGCATGAAGGTATCGGATCAGTCAGCCGTAGTTTACATCCCGGCAAATATGGGTGACTGATGAGAATGCTGTGGTTGTATCTGCGGTATAGTGTATTGCTAGGAATAACCCCGTAGTAATTTGCAGTATCAGGCATACACCTAATAGGGAGCCAAAATTCCATCATGCTGAGATATTGGATGGGGATGGTAGGTCAATAAGTGACTTGTTGACAATTTTGATTAAGGGATGAGATTTTCGTATGTTAGTCATTAGTTCTTATAGTTGAATTACAATGGTGGTTTTTCATATCATTGGTCATGGTTAAGTGCTGTGTAGGAATAATGGTTTTAAATGTAATGTACATTCTTAGTATTTTATTTGTTCTGGGGTTTGTTAGTTTTTCTGTAAAGCCTTCTCCTGTTTATGGGGGATTGGCATTAGTCGTGAGTGGTGGAGTTGGGTGTGGGATCATTTTGGTTAATGAGGGGTCGTTCATAGGACTATTGGTGTTTTTGGTATATTTGGGGGGAATAATGGTGGTGTTTGGTTATACTACTGCGATAGCGATAGAGCGTTATCCCGATACGTGATTGTCTAGTGGGGTTGTTTGGGGTTCATTGTTTTTAGGGCTTGCGATTGAGGTGATGTTTTTGTTTGTTTGACCAGAGTTGGATGAGGTTGGAGTGTTTTCTGGGTTTCGTGATGTGTGGAGTTGGATGGTGTATGATGTAGAGGGTATTGGGGTATTGCTTGAGGATCCTGTAGGGGTGGCTTCTGTTTATAGCTGTAATTATTGGTTAATGTTTGTGGCCGGGTGAGCTATGTTTGTTGGGTTGTTTATTGTGATTGAGATTACGTGTGGGGGTTAGGGGACAATTATGGTGGCTAACAGGATTGAGAGTAGGAATGATAGGAAGTACAGTTTAATGAGGCCCAATTGGTTTGAGGTTGAGGAGGATGCTGCTGTCTGGGTGTCTGAGATGCTTTTGGGGGCTAGTTTTTCAAGTCAGATTATGTCTATGATTGATGATGCTAGGTTTTGGCTTATTAAGAGGTTTTTGTGTGGGTGAGTTCGGTGTGTAAGTGTTGGGAAATATCCTAGTGAGCTCGAGAAGTTGAATGGTTTATTTGGGTGTTGCATTTTTAGGTTTAAGGTTATTGAGTTTAGTTCTATTGCAATTGTGAAACCTAGAATTGTGACTGCAATGGCTGAGAGTTTAGTGTATAGAGGTATAGTTATTTGAGGTGTGGTTGTAGGTGTAATGTAGTTGGATAGGATAAATCCTGCAAATATGCTACCTGCTGCTAAACGTTTAATGGGGTTAACCATTGTAGGGTTGCTTTCATTCATGGTTAATAGAGGGGGAGATTGAGGGTTGTTTAGTATTGTGAAGAAAATAATTCGTGTACTGTAAGCGGCTGTTAGTGATGTTGCGATGAGGGTAGTTAAGAGAGCTCATATGTTAATGTATGATGTGGTAGCAGATTCGATGATTAAGTCTTTTGAATAAAACCCTGTGAGGAAGGGCATGCCGGTAAGAGCTAAGCTTCCGATCGTTAGGCATGAGGTTGTAATGGGCAAGGGTTTTATGCAGGCCTCCTATTTTTCGAATGTCTTGTTCATTGTTTAGGCTATGGATGATTGATCCAGAGCAGAGGAAGAGTATGGCTTTGAAGAATGCGTGGGTGCAGATGTGAAGAAATGCTAGATGTGGCTGGTTAATCCCGATAGTTACTATTATTAACCCTAGTTGGCTTGAGGTGGAGAATGCTACGATTTTCTTAATGTCGTTTTGTGTTAGGGCGCAAATTGCTGTAAATAGTGTGGTCAGGGCTCCGAGGCATAGTGAGGTTGTTAAAATGGTTTGGTTGTTCTGAGTTAGAGGTGAGAATCGAATGAGTAGAAAAATTCCTGCTACTACTATTGTGCTTGAGTGTAGTAGAGCTGATACCGGGGTAGGGCCTTCTATAGCTGGTGGGAGTCATGGGTGGAGGCCAAATTGAGCGGATTTTCCGGTTGCTGCGAGTAGGATCCCCGCGAGGGGCAAGAGGTTTTGTTGGTTTTGGCTAATAAGTAGTTGTTGGAAATCTCATGTATTAGAGTATAGGATAAATCATGATATAGCTATAATTATTCTGACATCTCCAATGCGGTTGTACAGGATAGCTTGTATGGCTGCGGTGTTTGCGTCTGTTTGTCCATGTCATCATCTGATTAGGAGAAAAGATATGATTCCTACTCCCTCCCAGCCTACAAAAAGTTGGAGTAAATTGTTTGCTGAGATTAAGATTATTATTGTGATGAGGAATATAAGCAGGTATTTGAAGAATTTGTTGACGTAGGGGTCTGAGTGTATATATCATAAGGAGAATTCTATGATTGATCAAGTGACGAATAAGGCTACGGATGTAAATATGATTGAGAAGTAGTCTAGTTTCAGGTTTAAGTTAATGAAGATAGTTGAGGTTATTATTCAGTTCCAGTTAGTTATTATGGCTTCTTGGTTGTGTTGTAGTATCATGAGGGTGGGTGCAAGGCTGATAAAAAATGAGGTGGAGATGATCAACTTGACGTAGTTTGGGTAAGGCAGGTTTTTATGAAGGTTTGTTATAGGAGTGAAGAGGGGAAGCATTAGGAGGGCTAGGGTAAGAGTGAATAGTGATGAGTATATGTTTATTACTTTTATTTGGAGTTGCACCAATTTTTTGGTTCCTAAGACCAATGGAATACTTCTATCCTATAAAAGTCAAGAAAGCCATAATTGCAAGTTATGGTTTTCAGAATTAGCAGTTCCGAGGGTCTTTCTTGAGGTAAGCAAGAGGGTTTATCTTCTATTTTTAGATTCACAATCTAATGTTTTTTTTAAACTATGATTACAGTATAGGTTACCTAGGATGATTTTAGGGTTTAAGATTAACAGGAGTAAAGGGATTACATGAAGGGCCATTAGAGAGTTTTCTCGGGTGAATGTTGGAGAAATGTTGTTGATGTGGTATGGTAGTTTTCCTTGTTGGGTCGAGATTAGCATAAATAGGGTGTATAGTGCTGTGATTAGTATGTTTAGTCTGGTGAGAATGATTGTTGGATTTGATCAAGAGAAAGTTGATAAGATGATAAATAATTCTCCGGTGAGGTTAATGGTTGGGGGTAAAGCTAGGTTTGTAAGGCTTGATAAGATTCATCATATGGATATAAGGGGTAGAACTGTTTGTAAGCCTCGAGTTAGTATTATGGTTTGGCTGTGAGTTCGTTCGTAGTTTGTGTTTGCTAGGCAGAATAGTAATGACGATGTGAGCCCGTGGGCGATTATTAGGGCGGTAGCTCCTATGAAACTTCATGGCGTTTGGATAAGGATTGCCACAATTACCAGGGCTATGTGGCTTACAGAAGAGTATGCGATTAGGGATTTTAGGTCCGTTTGGCGTAGGCAGATAGAGCTGGTTATTACTATTCCTCATAGTGATAAAACAATGAATGGGAGTGCTATGTGGTTTGTTAATGGTTCTAGGAGTTGTGAAGTTCGTATAATTCCGTTAGCCGCCTAGCTTTAGGAGGATGGCTGCTAGTACTATGGACCCTGCAATAGGGGTTTCTACGTGTGCTTTTGGTAACCATAGGTGAAGCCCGTATAGGGGTAGTTTGACTATGAAAGCTATGGTGCATGCTATTCATATCAGGTTGTTTGATCATGTGGGGCTAAGTTCTTGTTTATTAAGGGAGAATAAAAGGAAGTTTAGGGACCCTAGAGAGTTTTGTAGGTAAATAAGGGCGATTAGGAGGGGGAGGGAGCCCATTAGTGTATAAAATAAGAAGTAAATTCCCGCTTTTATTCGTTCTGTTTGGTTGAATAATTACAGTTGTATCAACAGCACAGACAGATCGCACACACACATGCATGCACACACACACACACACACATGCACACACATACACAGAGTTTCTGACACTGGAGGGACTGCCCCTCCCAGGACTAGCTAATTCCCAAAGCTTGCAAATGGCTGTAGGATATCTTCTATATGTAAACCAATGAACTTTTTATCAGAGTCTTAAATGCTGGGCCCCTGTTTCCCTGCTTTAATCAGACCAAGGTTAGGTTACAGGTAACAGGTCTTATATCCCAGAGCCACTGAAGTAGTACAACTAGCCATTGCTAAAGCTGCTATTGCTACCTCATCACTTTCCCCCAATCATGTGTCTTCCTCACAGACCCTGGTGTTTTCCAGGGTGGTGTTAGGTGTGAGACTGTGTTTCCTGTTTCTAGGGGGTCTGTGAATATTAATTTTTCCTTTCATGACAGGCATTTCTGCATGTGTACTTCTTACTATATCTGATTAAAGCAAATTTCAAGTATCATTAAAACACACACAAAGAATAAATACTGTGTAATCCTATTTAAATGAAGTTCAGAAGCAGGTGAAACTAATTTATGGAGCTAGAGTTCAGAGTGGTGGTTATTCTGAAAGGGAGATGCAAGGAGGTAAGGAGGGGGGGTTTCTAGCATGCTGGGAATCTCTTAACCTAGGTCCAGATTATGAGGATATGTTCACTTTGTGCAAATCAATCAAGTTGTATATTTACCATTTGGGCATTATATATGTATGTAATAGAACACTCATATTTTTGGTCCCATTTCTCTCCCTAGATCCTTGCCCTTTACTATGTCACTCTGTAGTACTCTTCCATTCTGAATCTGGAATCAAGCTCATCGTGTGACTTGGCTTGGCTAGTAGAATGAATGGAAGGAAGAGTATACTATTTCCTGGCCTGAGCGTTAAGTGGCCTATGTGTTTCTGCTACTGTTGTGTTTTTATTATTGACATTATTTAGAATGGTGGGGCTAGGTCACTCATCTCAGGATGAGAGGCTTAGCTAGGGCCCTGAATGCCAATCCTGCCTGTGGTGGGCTGTGAGGTACTCCCCAGAAGAAGAAATGAACATAGTCAAGATCAGCTAAGCACAGTTGTTATGGTTAGATCTAAAATGTCTCCTCAGATTTTCATGTGTTTGGGAATTGAAATAAGGGAGTACTATAACTGACTCTTGTTAGGAGGTAGGACTTGGTTAGAGGCAGGATGCTGGGGGTGAGACCAGGAAAGTTACATTTCTCTCTCCAGTTCTGCCCTTCTGTCTGCTTTTCCCCACCAGGCTCTTCCACCATACCATTTCTGCCTTGAATCTGCGTGACTATGGACTGAAACTTTTCAAAATTACAAGCCCAAGTAACCCTCTCCTCCTTTAAATTGTGGATATGGGATCTGGTGTCTCAGAGACCAGGAAATTGACTAAGACACCAATCTAAATCAGTTGATCCCTGGCCAACCCACAGGTTTTTAAACTGATGATGACTGGTTTCATGAAGCCAGTCACTGTTTAGGGTGGGATTACCATTCATCAAAAGTTGTTGTAGCAGTTTTATAGGAAAAAAAGATAATGTCCCAAATTGGGTAAAAGGGAAAAAGACAGGAGGAATTTGAAACAGAAGAAATTTTATTGTAAAAATATTATTCCATTGAGTAAGCCTTGGAATGCCATTCTTGTATGGGAATGTTGGCCAGTGCTCTGAGTGCTCCCATTCCATTCTTGTATGGGAATGGTGGGTGAGCTGAGCGGGATGAGGCACATGGATGTGCAGAGTTAAGGGACTTTTGGAGCCACACACGCAAAACCGCCTAGAAGGCATGGTTAGAGATTAAAAGATAGCCTGCAGGGCCGCAAGTCCAAGTAGGACCAAAACACATTCCCTTAAAGAATGAATGCTCTAGTCCTCTTGCTCCCTGTACTCTGATTTGTTACTTAGATCGGCCCTAGGCCACTCATGCAACAGACCACCTTGACCTTCTTCTGTCCTCCCTGTCTCCTACATGAATTTGTACAAGATGTCCTTCCTTTGCCCATTATTCTTGCTTCCTATTTCTATCAATAAGAAGCCACAGAAACTTTGGTTTGGGGCCATCATCCTGATGAGACTCTGTCATGCTAAGGGGTAGGTCAGTCCCTCTGGGCCATCTCAGAGTTTAAATTGGACATTGACTATGAGTAATCGTTCATCCTTTGTACTGTGCCATCGTCATGAACTACAAAAAGTGGTGCAACTCAGTGCAGAGGCCCAACCTCCCAAAGCCTGGAAAAGGAACAAGGACACGTCTGACTCTCCATCCGGGCATGGAGACAAAGGCAGTCAAGGAATAGCCTGGAACGTCTTGGGGAGGTCACAGGTTAGGTCTACAAGCCCAGCAGTCTTTTAACTCTGCAATTGCTAAGTGAGTAGGGACAGTTCATTTGTTCTTCTTTTTGCTCCTTTACTTTCTTTCATATAATAGGGATCAAACTTTATCCAAAGAGGAAAAACAATTTAAGCAACACTTACAATGTCTCTTAATGACATCTGGAAGTAGTTTCTAAACCTCAACTTATGAAATTATTGGTAGTTATTCTGGAGGACAGCCTGGAGATGGAGGACTGGGAACATGTGGGCCAAACACTGAGACAGTCACTAAGTTCTGTGAAAGCTGTGCAACTTGCTTTCTATCACGTTTGCTGGGGTGCTATTTGATCTACTCAAGCAAAGGGAATTCCCCTTAAAAAACCTCCTCCTCCCTTAGCTGCCTCTGAAAGCCCCTTTCCATCTCCAAGCCATGCCACGGTCATGGACTGCAACATGCTTGTTCTCTAATGCTGTATAACATCATGAAATTTATAGTTCTCTGATTCAATGGGTCAGCCTCCCAGGGAGCTGATGGTATTGAGAACAGAGAAGAGCTAACAAGCAGGAATGTGGAGAGAGAATTTAGGTAAAGGTGTGGAGTAGACAGAGAAGATAAATGTGTTCTGCTAGGGAGGGTTGAATTTGATGTCTCTAAAGGGCATCTAGCTGGAATTTTCTGACAGGAAGAAAATGTAAATCCGAAGCCCAAGTCTTTGCTGATGATCTAGATTTCTGCATCTTCATCAAGCAAGTAGCCGAGAAACTAAGGCTGTACCTGTACAGTAAAGCCAGTGCAAAAACAGCTGGAAGTAACTGTGATAACTGATAGCTGGTGTTCTGTACAACATGCTTCCAACCACTCTGGGTGATTCCTATGTGGTGAGAGTATCAGCTTTCTGACTGCCAGGACAAAATACCCAACACTTATAGCTTAAAAGAGGAGACATTTATAGTTGGGGTAGTAGCACATGCCCAGAATTCCAGCACTCTGGGAGGCTAAGTTTCAGGAACTTAGCAAAAACTCTGTTGAAAGAAAGAATGACAAAAGAAAAAAAGGTCTGGGGATCTGCAGATCCAGGAGTGTAGCTTAGTGCAAAAGCACTCATTTCAATCCCTAGTACTATTTTTAAAAAGGGGGGGGTTACTTTGGCTCACAGTTTCAAGGTTGGCTGACTCCTGGGTAGAAACTTCATGGTGGAAAAAAGTTGCTCAGCTCCTGGCATCCGTGAAACAAAAATGGAAAATGCTAGAGAGGAAGGGACCAGTGACCAGACCTAGTCCCCATGGCCAGCCCCTGGGGACCTTCTTCCTCTAACTGGGCTCCACCCCGTAAGAGACCCTGCAGTTACGAACTCATTGATGAGTTAACCTGTGGAGGACCACCTGCATGACTTTCCTTGAAAGAGGAGCAATTGTCTCCATTTTGGCTGAGCCTGACCCTCTTTCCATGTGTTGACATGGGCAGAGCTGGCTAGGACTTTTGCTTATCCCATCAGTGGGCTGCAAGCAGTGCATATCGGTCTAGCCAAGGTGCTGGTGGTAGTTCTTTGAAGATGGGAGGCATGTTTCTCCAACTCCTGTTGTTTCCACATGTGAGCTGGGATGAGGCAAGATGGGTGAACCAGTGTTCCATGCTGTTGGCTGGGATGGAGCCTCCGGATAGAGGATATGACTTCCTGGGGTTTCAAAGATTACACATCAGAGCTCAAGCACTGACTCCAAAACATCAGATACTTAGTGATGTTATGCAGATTACTCTTTCTGCATATACTTCTGTTCTGCATTTGCAGAGATAATTTTGGGCCTCCTACCTGGCCCAGCTCATGACACTCACCTACCTCCCTTGATTCTCACAATCACTCATCCTCAAGCAACTCCCTTCTTCATGAATGAATAAAACCCCGTTCAGCCTTGGGTCGAGGCCTTTGTTCTGGTTAGCCATCATCATGGCTGGACTCAGGACTCCTTAGCTCCCCTTAACAACAAATACCCCTTAGTGCCTTTATTCTCACCATGGATTGCACTGAAGTGGTAGACTGGAATTAACTTACTGGAATTCCAATAACTTTTCATGGGATCACAAATGTAAACTTCCTGGGCTGTGAGAAGGACTGAAAGGGCTCTCTATATTAACCTGCTGATGAAGTCAGTATCTTCAAAATCCAGTCACTCTCCAGAAGTGTCTTAATCCAGTCAGGTTGTCAGTCAAGATTAACCAGTCCAGCGAGAAATGAAAAACTGAAGCATGGTTACTGTTTAACAGCAGAAGAAGGATATAATAAATATTTCTTGGTCAGTGAACACTAGAATGCCACCATATGTCTGTCACATGTTCTAGTAATCAGGAAACAGCCCAAAGTGGAACAGATGTGTCCTTCATCAGAATAGCTGGCAGGGATGGCCAGAGTGGAGGGGAATTACTGAGAGGTCTCTGTGAGATGGTGAATTTGGACTAAGGAAGCAGGAAGAAAGCTTCAAAGAAAGAGGAGAGAGGAAAGGGGAAGCCTGGGGTGTCACCCTAAGTAGAGAGCAGAGGAGAAAATAAAGATGCAGTAGTCAAGACAGTGGGACAAGAAGATAGAAGAGATGTGAACAGCAGGTGGGAAGAGGAGGGCAAAGCCAGGCCTAAGGAAGAAAAGAGAAAAGGGGCTCGATGCTCAGGAGGAGGCCGCCAAGAAAGGGGGGATTCGGAATCAGAGAATCTAGGAGGAAGGACGGAGTACAGTGGAGGGTGAGCAAAAGACGCGAAATGGAAGCAAGAAAGACCCAGGCTGGCGCGGGAGGCTGCTGGTCAGGCGTTGAGAGAGGAGCGGAATTTCCAGCAGAACCCTGCTCACGGTGGGTGAGCTGAGCGGGTGGCCTGTGGGGGAAGCCTCAGATTTTAGGGAGTCTGGGCCAGCTCGGAGGTGTCGCGGGGTTGGAGAGGCTAGGGCGGCTTGGCAGGACCTGGGGTGCTGTTCGCGATCCGTGTGTCTGCACCTGTGCGCAGCGAACGCGCCTCTGACAGAGAGCGGGCCCCAGACCGTGGGGGCGCCTAGAGGAACCGCGGAGGAGTGAAGGCCGGAGAGAGCCTGGTACCTGAGTGGTGGGGGTGGGAGCGGGTCTGAGAGCCGGGAAGGAGCAAGATAGCCCGGGGCAGAGCGGACTTGAAGGCGCAGGGAGGGCGGACCCCGGGTGGAAGGAAGGCTTCAAGGTTTGGTGGGAGCCGAGGGAGGTGGGGGAGCTCTGGTAACCGGAGGACTTGGGGAAGTCCTGGCCTGCGGGTCGAGGGTGCCGGCTGTGTGGCGACCGCACTAGCGGTGAGCGTGGGGGAATCAGAACTTCCTGGCTAACCAACCGCAGCGTTTTTCTCGTGCAGATTACTTAGTCCCAGAAGTTACAGCATCAGAGGCTGCTGGATAAGGAACGAGTCTTGGAAGCGCAGCCTCAGGAAGGCCAGCGGAAAGCGGTGGAGCAGGCAGGCGCGCGGGCGGAGGAAGGGACTTGGGGAGCTTTTGTATCGCGAAAGTCTTGGTCCTCCTGAGTTCTGGCTGCGCGAGAAGGAAGGCATCGCTGTCCAGCTGAGCCAGGGTCGGCCGGACCCAGGTAGGAGGTACGACGAGGGATGGCAGCCCTGGCCAAATGGGGCGGACACCGGGTGGCGTCTCGTGCTCTATAAAGGGGCCTTACGGGTCGCGCTCTCTTCTGCGCGGACCGCAGTCCCGCGGAGAACAAGGCGCGATGCCGGTCAGGTGTCAGGAGAGTTCAGTGCTGGCAGGCAGCGCCGTTTTGGTCACCTTCGGGGCAATGGCTGTATACTCCTCGGAGCCCTTTGCCTACGGGAAGTACAGCAAGAGGTCTGCGTGCCTGCCCGCCCGCGCCGCCTGGTTCCTGCAGGAGCTGCCTTCCTTCTTGGTCCCCGCAGGGCTCCTTCTCCAGCAGCACGGCTTTCTCTTCGGACCGCCCGAGACTGTGCTTCTGGGGCTCTTCTGCGTGCATTACTTCCACAGGTAGCGTTTTATCCAGCGGGCGCGGTGGGCAGCGTCCTGCCCCGGCTCCCAGCTCTTGGGAGCACAGCGCGCACGGTGGACGTCGGGGGCTGGGGAGCGGACAGTGCCCGGCGCACGGGCGGGACTCTGGCGAGCTGGGAAGCGTCCGAGGGACCGGCACCGCCTTCACTTGCTCGGCCTGGCGCTTCTCTGCGCGGCATCTAAGCGTCTGGCTATGCTCGCGCGCTCGAAGGTGGTCCTGCAGGGCGGGAGGCGGCTGGGACACCCCTGTCGGATGAGTTATAGGCCAGTTATAGGCTGTTTCCTCCAGCAAGACGCACTGTCTGTAATTACCTGCGAATTCCATGCCCACACAGTTTCTCTTGTTTCACTTTTCTTTTGCAGAGCTTGGCCAGGTTGACTGTGGGCTCTTAGGAGAGTCCTGACGGTTGGCACCTCCTGGAGGAAACTCAGCCCGAGATGCTGATCAGTTTAAGGAGGTCTTGAGGAGGGAAGTGGGCAGAGCTCAGACCGGGGCTTCACAGATGGAAAATAGTACAGTGAGGTCCCACCGATTTAAGCCAGAGCCCGGCTCTTAAGGCCTCCCTGGAAAGGGACTGAGCTCATCACCAGTTTATCTATTCAGGTTCACCTGGACTTGAATTGTGAATCAAATTTAACTGAGAGCACAAATATTCTAGATGACAAAGAAATCCTAAGTTAAGCAGAACTTTGCCTTTCTAGTCTGGAAGGAAAGACAAGGCAGAGACCAAGCAATGTTAGGATTTGAAGAATATGGAGCCCCAACAAAGACTCAGGGAGGAAGAGAAGAACTGATTACTAAACTGCCTACCATGACCAATCATTTAACATCGTACTTAGCCCCGCTGTTACCTTAAGAGGTATGTCTTTATTCTGGCCGCTTTACAAAGAAACTGAGGCAAAGTAAAGATGTATGACTAGAGGAAGATGAGAAAAATAGTGTCCTGCAAAATTTACAGCCTGTGATTCTCGGTGGTTCAAGGCCTTTCAGTCACTTAAAGTAGGTAGACAACTCCATGTAGGAGAGAATAGTGCGTGGGTGAGAAAAAGGTGGCTTGGTTGCCAAACCAGATCAAGATCGGAACAGAAGCTCTGCCTTATTTTGAGTGAATGATTGCTAGGGTTAAAAGATCAGTGATTATTTTCTGATTAGAAGTTAAAATAAATACCAATGCTTCTGGAAGCTGAAGGGCTTAGTTATCTCTTAAAGGTAATTGATACCTTATGGTGAGGAGGGAGTATCAGAGACTCAAATTTTAATCTCTGTGTCCATAACTCCTTTCTGTCCTCTAGATCTTTATTGTGAAGATTTAGCAATTATACCTTATGAACTGAATTCTCTTTTTTTAAAAAAGGTAAGTATTGGCAGGCAGTAGTGAAGTTTACATCCTTCCAACAAATATTTACAAAAAAGTTTGTTGTGGATACGTTTCTAGGGCAGTTATCTGTTGGCACAGGCAATTCGAACTCCAAGAAGGCCCGGAGGAACTGCCCTTAACCAAGACCCCTCAGCATGAGAGAGTCTCACAAGGACGACTACCCCAAACCAAAGTTTCTGTGGCTTTTTTATTGGTAGAACTAGGAAGCAAGGGTAAAGGACAAAGGAAGGTCATCTGTGTAGGAATTCATGTAGGGAACAGAGAAGGGAAATGGGGAAGGACAGAGGAAGGTCAAGGTGATCTGTTGCCTGAGTGACCTTAGTACCAGTCTAAACAATAAAGCAGAGTATAGGAAGAAGGAGGGTAAGGCAATGTGTTTTGCTTCTACTTGGACTTGTAGCTCTCTGGGATATCTTTTAATCTGTAATCACGCATTCCAGTAGGTTTTGGGTGTGTGGTTCCAAAAGTCTCTTAAATCTGCAGGTCCATCTCACACATACCTGTGGCCATTGCTCCTATGTATCTCACTTTTTTGTTTTACACATGGGTTTGGGAGAAAGGGACAAGGTGAAGGCAGGAAGGATACTGGGCTTGGTAAAGAAAAGTCATCATAACTTTAGCTTGAGAAACCCGCTGAAATAGTATACAGAGGGCTCTGAGAACTGCAGGGAAGAGCAAAAGGAAAAGTCCTTTAATAGCTACGAGAATCCAAATGTGAAGGTTGAAACCAGAGAGCCAACTTTTGGGATTCCAACAGGCAATAGCATAGAAATGATCTAAAGTGGTATTACCAGCTTCTAGGTGAAGTTTATGTAACTGGAACTGGAGTCAGGATTGGCCAGTGGAAATCTCTCCATTGAGATTAGCATGAAAAGTACCATGAAAGGTACACTGGACTTTGCCTCAGATTTCACAATGATTAAATGGAATTGGAGTGGTGTGCATGGAATGGTAACCAGCATCACAGGTGAGCCTACTGTGTGGCTAAAGAGCTTATTGATGTTTGCTGAGCCACCCAATAGCTGCTTCAAGAGGTTCAACATGTCCCCAAATCACTTTTATCTGAGAAGTTCAAGTGTTGAGGTAATTTGTTTAAGAGAATAGTCTCTCACCCAATTGCATGTAAGATTGTTGGGGCCCTAGGCTTTAACCCTTATCTAAGCACTGTATTACGAGTAATATTTAATTGAGGTATATTATCTTTGTTGACACATGGAGTGAGCCATGTGGTGTTTGTAGGTAAGATATAGTGAGAGCCTTAAAAGGTAAATACCAAGGAGTGGATGAATTATAAACAGTGCGAATAGGTTCTTTTTCAGTGAGGACCAAAATAGACGGGCACAAATACAGACCATGACATGATCAGAGGTATCATAATAATCCATGTGAGCTTATCTATATAGTGATAACTGCCAATTCTTACAATGTGAGCAAAGAAAGGAATAGCTAAAGGCCGTATGGCTTTTTAAAGGGGATATAAGTAGGTGCCAGAAGAAAGATGTGGTAAAGGACCAGCAAACCCAAGCTTCTATAAGGGAGGGCTGCCACTGTAATTCAAAAGTAAACTATAATTCCAGGTTGAATTGGACCATGACAACATCAGATTAGGGGGTCCTTAATTTTCTAGGCTTAGGTTATAAGCAAGATGAACAATGGAGAGATTGGTGGGCCATTGTGAAGTCTACCCAAATCTCGGTCATCTTCTATAGGCACCCACAGATAGGAGCATACAGGAATATTGGTTTAGGAAGGTGCCTGCCTGATACAGAGGAACCTAGAATTTGGGCAGTATTAATGAAAACTTGATGATGGGCCCCTTCAGTACAGTTGGGCCTGATGAAAATATGATTCATATACCACCGAGGCTGAGAGAGAGTACAGTGGTTACTGGAGGTAAAATTAGTAACTAAAGATGGAAGGAATTCCTCAGTCAATAGGTCTCATTCATGAGGTAGTAAAGGCCTGTCAATAGAGTGTCCAGAGTGGCCGTAATTTTTACCATAATCCCTTAAAGGGCTAGGAGGGGGCAGCTAAGCTCTGTCAGTATAAGAGGTATCCTTGGAGAAGAGGGAAGGCTCAGGGTCCTCCCCACCCCAGGTGGCTATATAAAAAACACGAGGTGTAAGTATGTGCCCAATGCATCTTGCCACTTACTTTTGTTATACAGTTAAACAGAAGTGACTAAAGAGGAATCCTTTCACATTTGCCATCTTAAGAGTTGTAGTTAACTTGTGCTACCATTGTCAGAAAGTGGTTTTATGGGGTAGAGAGGATACTGGTGTTTTGCAGAGTCTGGTCAGCCTTTATGGTGAGCTATTTAATTTCTCCCCGGGTAGGTCCTGAGGATTGTGTTGTAGAGGGTAATAGGTTTGTTCTCTTGTTGCCCATCCCTGGAGGGTGTGCAGCTCAGGGATGGGCTTGCTTCTTACCTGGTGATTAAAAAAAATGTATACCTGCTCCCCCAAGTGAGCAGTTCCATAGGGCCCAGCCCTTGTGGGCCAGATGAGGTCCCTTTGTGCGTATAAAATGTTTTTCCACTGCTGTGAAGCCATCTGCATGACAACTTTAAAAGAATTAAAGATGCTTTATATATTATTCCTGTGGTAAACTCTTTCTATCATGATCCTCCTGTTTGTTTTAATAATTGAGTTTTGAATAAAAAATCTTTGCCTTAGAGGGTGACCAGAAGATCAAGAATAAAGGGGCATTTGGGCCCTTTGCCCCTCTAGACTGATGCAGGTGAAAGGAAATCTGCTTTGGCATGTGGTTCTAGAGCTGCCTAGTACGTATCAACATAGAAATGTATATATACGTAAGGTTGCAAAAGATTCTCAGCAAGTCACGTCCATTTGCCAAATTTCATTGACATTTTTTCAATCAGATTTTATTGGTAAATTTTAGATATACATAATGATCACATTTATGATAGGGAATTTGTACCTGTACGTGATATAACTTGATTCTTTTTTCCCATTCCCCTACCCTCCCTTCAACCTCTCCTCCTCTCCCCACTTACAAAAGCTTTGCTTCCATTTTTCCTTCCTTTCTCACTTTTTTGCTTTTCCACACTTTCCTTTCCCCTCCTCCTCTCCCTTGTTCCCCTTTCACTGACTTTTAATCCATGGGTATTGCCTGAGTCATAGATTTTATCAACCATGATTGCTTTAGAAGTTGAATCCCTGTAGAATATTAACAGATAACAATATAAAGTTTTATGGAGAAAATTTGAGATCAAGGGCAGCATAATATTTCAGCATAACAATCATGATGACTTTATTATATTAGAACCATTAGGTTTTGTTATTATCTCTGAAAACCGCTTCAATGTTCATCTCATATAGAATAACTTTAGTCAGTTACCATTATCTAACTCCAAAATATTAAATGACATAAGGAAACTTTTACCTAATTTATTATCTTTAAGCAATCTCTGTTATCAGAGTGACATTTAACTAGAATGTACTTGCTTATAGATTACTTACTTACTAGGTTATTAACCTCTAACCTACATATAGTATATAAAAGAGAGCACCTATCCATCACTTTCTATGCATTAAACTTATGTAGATTTAGCTCTATAAAATTAACTTTAAACTTACACTAACAGCATAGCACAAATATATGTTATGAACTGAATACTGAAAACATTTTATAGGTTAACATTCAAATATGCTTTAACTCTTAAAGCTCACTTTTTAGTAACCAAAAAACCTAGCAGTGAGAACACAAGAAACTTATTTTAGTAAAATATAGAACCTTTGCTTTTAAATTTAGTTTCATAAGTTTAATCAAGAGAGTCTCAATATTTACACACAATCATATTATTTTAAGACAGAAAACTTTTTTTTCTTGAGACAGGGTCTTGCTATATAGCTCATGTTAAACTCACTATGTAGCCCAGCCTGGCTTTGAATCCACAGTGATCCTCCTGGCTCACCCTCCTGAGTGCTGGGATTACAGTCATGTACCACCATGCCCAGGTTAGGCAGAAAATTTAACCTTTTAATTATAGCCAAAAACACTTTAGATGACCCATCATAACAGATAACACTTATTTAAAGCTACATTTAAACATTATCTTTGCGCAAGAAAAGCTTTAAGTTATGGTACACAGAAAATAATAGATGTTACATTCATAGAGCTGAGTTTTGATATTATCTTAGTTACTTAAGAACCTGGATGAAAATATGTCATCAGCTTTAAAGACATTCTTACTCTTCCAAGGTGATTTAAATTAGCCTACCATTTTAAGCTATATGAACCACAAGCATTTGATATAATATCTTGAGTGTTTATTAGTCAATTTAAGTAGAACTTTAGGGATAACATGTACCTGAAAGTTAACACACAGAAACACATAAACTAACCTAAATCACATGTAAACTTTATGGTATTAAACTTTAAGGCTTTTGTCCCTATGTAAGCCTTGAGCCTGTGAATCCTTACCTGGCAATATTTTAAATGAATTTGACTACCCTGAAAACCTATATAAATTCATGAAGATTAGGTTTTGTTGTTCCAGATCTTTCCATGGTACTCTCAGAAAAACCCAAAAAATGTGAAAATAAAAAGAAATTGTTCAGCTCAAAAATACTTTTCTTAAATGAAGTTGCTATAGGTTCTATAACTAACACACATTAGGGCTAGGGATATAGCTCAGTGGCATAAGTGCCTGCCTGGCAAGCACAAGGTCCTGAGTTTGATCCCTGGTTCTGCAAAAAAAAAAAAAAAAAAAAAAGCACAAAAAAAGTAACATGCATTAAACAGACAGATAGGCAAACATACAAACACACAAGATAGTTGTTTTTAAACTACAGTGCACTCTTAGATATGTTGACCAAGTTGAACGACAGTAATCTTTTTTTATAGTTTTTAGGTTCATAACTATAAACCAACTAGTCAGAACTTTTCATATAAGTCATCATTTAGCAGACATCTCTTGTAATGAGTCAGAAGGAAAAAACCCTTTTACATCTGTGAAAGCAAAGACTTATTAAGAAGGAATGTAGGATGGTGGTTTATCTTATTGGAATACCTGTTTCTGTGTAAAATTGTTAATAAATTCATAAAGATCCCTAGGAATATTTTTTATTCTATTAACGAACATATCTGCGCTGTAAAAAATCAGTCAGTTTACCCATTGGAACAGCATTATAGAAGGGAGAGAGAGGTGAAAGGAGTTAATTTCCAGTTTTGCTTAAGCAGAGAAAGGCTGATACTTTATTCTTCAGACTAGTTTTTAAGACTACGGCCCAGAGATAAGTGAAAGCCAGTTTGACACTGAAAGGGTTACAGGGAGAAAGGTCTTGAAATGCAGCAGCCGCAGAAAAGAGAACTGCCTTGGAGTGTGAGAACCAAATGCCAACCATCTCATGGGTAGAAAGACAATCAAGACCCAAAGCTTTTCAGGGTGGGTCTTTAGTCCTTAGCAAAACATACCCCTGAAGACAAAAGCTACAACTGAATTCAACTGCAGTATCAAGCAGAAAATGAAATCACGCATCAAAGAACATGAACAACAGCCTTTTAATTTTCTGAGCAAGAGAGAGAGAAAATCATTGGACAGATTGGAGATGCCCCTTCAGACTTTCTAGTTTTCTTGAGTCTTTGTATAAAACACTGATGGGCGTTCCTTTTGCTTGATAAATTTGTCCCAGTTTAGCAAAACTGCTGGCTTGACTGTTGTTGTCTTTATGTTCCTCTCCTTTTTCTTCCTATTTTTCTTTTCTTTTTCTATTTTTCCCTTACTGTCATTTCTTTTTCTATTTTTTTACTATTTTTATTGATTTTCCTCTTTTTGGTGAAAGAAGTCCAGTTGGCAAATGTATAGTGTTAGATGTATGCTTTTCCTTTTTCAGGAACATGGCCCCTTTTGGTTCCCTAGGGGTCAGGAGGCAGAGGGAGCTTTCACAGGGAGTTGAGAGGAATAGAAGGAGGAACAAGAGGATGGGAAGGAGGAGGAGAAGGAGGAGGAGGCTCTTTAAAAGGAATTTCCTTTGTCTGAGTAGATCAAATAGCACCCCAGCAAACGTGACAGAAAGCAAGTTGCACAGCTTTCACAGGACTTAGTGACTGTCTCAGTATTTGGCCCACATGTTCCCAGTCCTCCATCTCCAGGCTGTTCTTCAGAATAACTATCAATAATTTCATAAGCTGATGTTTAGAAACTACTTCCAGATGTCTTTAAGAGACATTGTAAGTGTTGCTTAAATTGTTTTTCCTCTTTGGATAAAGTTTGATCCCTATCATATGAAAGAAAGTAAAAGAGCAAAAAGAAGAACAAATGAACTGTCCCCACTCACTTAGCAATTGCAGAGTTAAAAGACTGCTGGGCTTGTAGACCTAACCTGTGACCTCCCCAAGACTTCCAGGCTATTCCTTGACTGCCTTTGTCTCCATGCCCGGATGGAGAGTCAGACGTGTCCTTGTTCCTTTTCCAGGCTTTGGGAGGTTGGGCCTCTGTACTGAGTTGCACCACCTTATCCCTCCCACAGGACACTACTTGTCATAGTTCATGACCGTGGCACAGTACAAAGGATGAAAGTACTCACAGTCAGTGTCCAATTTAAACTCTGAGATGGCCCAGAGGGACTGACCTACTCCTCAGCATGACAGAGTCTGCTAAGGACAGCCCTAAACTAAAGCTTCTGTGGCTTTTTTTTTTTTGGCGGTACTGGGGATCGAACTCAGGACCTTGCGCTTGCTTCTGTGGCTTTTTATTGATAGGCTCAGGAAGCAAAGATGAAGAACAAAGGAAGGACATCTTGTATGAATTCATGTAGGGGACAGAGAAAGGACAGGGGAAGGACAGAGGAAGGTGAAGATGATCTGTTACGCAAGGGACCTTAGGCCCAACCTAATTAACAAATCAGAGTATTGGGAGGAGGAGGGCCAGAGCATTCATTCTTTAAGATAAAGTGTTTTGGTCCTACTTAGACTTGTGGCCCTGTAGGCTGTGTTTTAATCTCTAGCCATGCCTTCTAGGAGGTTCTGGGTATGTGGCTCCAAAGTCCCTTAACTGCATGTCCATCTCGTACATACCTCTGACCAATGTCCCCACCATTATCAACCACTTCATTTTACCCAGATTTAGATAGTTTAATTCCACAGAAAGAAGGATGGCAGGTACAGTATGCCAGGTACAACTTTTGATTTCACTGATTTTGGAGAAGATATTTGACAGAAAAATATGACTGTATCAACAGTTATTTTTATCTTGAAATTCCTAACTGTTAGCACCATAGACAGTTCTTACGAAGTCATTGCACTTTAAAGTTAATTAATGTTTTCTGAAAATCCTATGCACATAATTTTTAGGCTTTCTTTTTAAATCATAAGACATTGTGTACAATATATTATGACCAGTGAATTAAAAAAAAAAGAAGTACCCATAAAACAAATTGTGCACATTTCTTCAGGGGAAAGTTATAAAAGCTAGTAATCGATTTAGGCATTGACTCTGTCTGAGGGAAAAATCGCCCCTAATTCTGAGTTACTTGTCCCTCAGGCAAGTTGCCAACATTTCCCTTTTAAAAATTCTTATTTTAAGACACCTGGAATGGTGGATGTGTTATCATGAAGAGATTCTTGGATGTTACACGTCTACCACTCCTCGTACCAACCCATTAGGCAGGCGCTATTCTCACCTCCATTGTGCAGATGGGAAACAAGAACAAGAAAAATCAAATAACTTGCCCAAAGTCACAGTGAATTGAGGAATGAGAGGTCAAGTTCATATATTAACTGTGGGAGTTAGAGTTCAGAGACAAGAATGTTCAATCCAAGTCTCAGCCTCTTACTTATTCTTTGCGCCTTATACTTGCTTTTCAAAAACCATATCTAGGCTTAAAATTATTATTGTGTTACTGATATAGAATAATTCATGTCGATTAAAGAAAAAGTAGGAAATTCAAAAAGTAGGAAATAACTCTTTATAATACCCAAATATATTAACTATTAATATTTTAGAACATTTTTATTATCTTTTATCTTGTTAGATTTCTATATGTTTTTAAAGTATAGGATATGTAATTATTTTTGCTCTGGTTGATTATCTACCATTTTATAATAATTACTTTCTCACATTATTGTAGTATCTTAATGGCTGCTTATTCATTTGGTGTACGAAATAGCTTAACTATCTACTCACTTATAGTTGTACACTTAGATTTTTTGTGTGGATGACAAGAGTAAATGAAGCAGCTATGATATCCACATTTGCATCTAAATTCTTTTCAGAAGTTAGGACTGTTTTCTTAGTCAAGTTTCCCAGAGATAGTGGGGCTGAACTTGGTGGTAAAGCACCTGCTCAGCCTGCAGAAAGCCCTGGCCTTAGGCTCCATCACCAGGCCCAAGAAAAAAAAAGGATAAAATTCCCAGAAAAGATTCAAAAGCTTTCTGAAGGTCCTTCACACCTTGGGGCATAGTGATTTATTCAAAAGACATTTAGTTCTTGTTTCTCCATCCTCCAAGGGAAAAACGTCAAGCTATCTTAGCTTTACTCTTTTCTTGTGACCTGCTGTTTCACAGAGGATAATAGAGGAATAAGGTCTCAGGAGCATGAGGACTCAGTCAGGTTTGACTCTCTTTGCAAAATTCTTCTTTAGGACTCTTCAGTACAGTGCTCTGTCCCATGGGATAGATGTCAAAACTCATTGTACTTTTCTTAATACAAGGATAACACACTATAATGCAAGTTCTGCAAGGGCAAGTGTCCCCCCCCCCCCATCATTTCTTTATGGAATCATCCCAGAGTATAGAAAAATGCTGGCGTATAGTTGGTACTCACTAAAATTTTTTGAGTGCATAAATGAACTCTCCTTGAAACAGCAGTACAGACAGAGTTGTGGGAGTGCTAACCATTACTTAGGAACCACTATTGCTGAGATTGCATGGTTAAGTCAATGCGGATCAGCCTCCTCTTTTTGGAGTCTATTGTTATGGATCTTTGGGTTGTTTAGCCAGCCACATGAAAATGACTGCTGCCTAAGTGTGTCGCCTGGTCCCATTACCAAGTCACTTAAAGTCAGAGTCATTTCACCTCTTGCTGACCTCCACTACAGACTCAGGATGTTTTTTTTTCTAAATTCTCTGTTGATATTTACTTTCTGAAGAAGTCTCAGTGTCCTAAACGTTGGCCATCACACCAATTCTGTGGTTGTGGTAGGTGATGTCTTAAAAGATGTGGATATGACCTTGATAACTGGCTGAAAAAGAAAAAGAAATGTATTTTCCTCCAAAAGGTGACTATATTGTGCAAAGGTGCTAGGTGGTGTAAAATACAAACATTAGAATCTGTTTGAATTCAAAGAGATCTTTCCTTGGTGTATCAGTCAATGCTTACTAGGTTTAACGCAAGGTACACAAATATATGAGAATTCACAAGATTGGCTTACTGTGGCCGCCCACAGAGTCATGTGTGCAAGAGAGCAAACGGGGCGAGTGCACTGGAGATCCAAAGGATCCAGTCAAAGGCCTGGAGCTCACTGTGGTGTCCTGTATGAGTCTGTACCAGGAGGCCAAAAGGTCAGCCATAGAAGGCTGACAGTTCTGTGCTAGAGGCTGAAGAATCAGCACTGGAAACCAGGAGACCACTTCTAAGGTGAAGGTGAAGACTAGAGTCCTCCAAAGAAACAGAAATGAGCCTTCTTTCTTCCTTTCTGCTTCATTCAATTCAAGTGGCAAATGTCTTCGTTGCTGTCACTCACACAGAGGGTGGGTCTTCTGTCTTTGCTAACTATACTGAACTATAGTTGGAACTATATGGATCCAATGTATGTATGTATGTATGTATGTATGTATGTATTTTTTCAGACAGGGTCTTGCTATGCAGTTCAGGCTGGCCTTGAGCTCACTTTGTAGCCCAGGCTGGTCTCGAACTTGCAACGATCCTCCTGCTTCAGCCTCCCGAGTGCTGGGATTACGGGAGTGCGCCACCATACCCAGCCCAAATCCAATTTAGTTGGGTGTTTCTTACTTAAGTTGACACAATCAATTAACTATCACCGTGCGTTTTAGATAATGAAATATTTTCCTAATTAGCTAAAGTGATGGTTTCAGTAAGATGCCTTGTTCCTTTCTTGATCAATTCACTCTCCAGCAGCACAAATTCTACCGTATCCATCGCATCCTTCCTGCTAAAAATCTATGTCCCAGTTCCTTCTCTTCTGTAAATCCTGTTGTGACACCATTCCTTTTTTAATTTTTCAAACAGTGAATCTAGCTATCTGAAGGTCCTTCACACCCTGGGGCATAGTGATTTACTCAAAAGACATTTAGTCCTTGTTTGTCTGTCCTCCATATTTTATAAAAGCAAAGCATAAGTGGTTGAGCCAGTTAGGAGCAAAGTTGGGGACTGGACCTTGAGCCTGCTTCTGGACCCTGCCAGAGTGCTCACTGTCTATTAAGGAGGGCAGACAGCTCAGATATTCAAAAGTATCAAACCTAAGGAAACTTCTCACTGTCTGAGTATCACGATGTGAATAATGTCTATTTTGAAAAAAAGATAAATGTTTTGTACAGATTAAGAAGAAAAGCCCAGATAAGCAACGTTCTCGTGGTCATGTAGTTATGTGTGAAGGACAGTCATGCGGCATGATGAAGACGTAGTGAAAGATTTTCAGAATAGGGATTAGCAAGCTTTTTTTGGTACTGAGAATTGAACTCATGACCTCAGGCTTGCCAGGCAAGCACTTATACCACTGAGCTATATGCCCAGCTAGCAAGCTTTTTAAATAAAAAAGAAAAGTTCTCATTACTATTTTAGACTCTGTAGCTGAGCTATATGGTCTCTGTTGCAATAAACTCACCTTGTTGTAGCAGACAGCAGCTAACAATTGTGCTGTGTTCCAATAAAACTTTATTTACAAAATTAGATAGTAGGCCAGATTTGTCCTGTGGGTCATAGTTTACAAGCCTCTCCTTTGGAAAACTATGAATGATATAGCTTTATGTTCAGTATTCTGATAATTTTATAATAAATGTTGATTAAACTTCATAGCAAAGCAGTACACTTTAGGCAATTTTTGCTACATTAATTGGGGATTCTGTAATAAAACATCATTTTGTGAGGTTCTTGGGTTCTAAATACTTTATGTAAACCCTATGGGAAATCGTGAGAGTATTAGAGTTTTCATTTTAAATGAGATTACATCATAAGCACATCTGAAAAAATATACAGCTATGGTTGCCAAACATGTAGACAGACTCTGCAGCTCTTGCTTGTCTTACTCTGATAATGTAGAAAGGACGAAGTTCCTGCATGTTTTAAACCTAACTTGAAGAACAAATAAATTGGGGAGACAGGGATCCAGGTTGGTGAAATGACATGGACTGAGGTTACATGGAAAGGAAGGAGATGGCTGGGCTTGAAGCCAGGTCTACAGACCTTCATGAGTGGCATGTGCTCAGGACTGCTGGTTCTTAAGGGAGGGACTACCCTCAGGAGTTGGGCAGAAATGATCCATCGCTTGCTTGTGCCTGTCACTATTTCTGGTACGAAACTTGGGTGGAGTCAGTGTCAGCTCAAGAGTACCAGACAGGTGGGAAGATGTAAACTGGGTGGGAAAGAAGCCTGAAGGGAGCACAGTGACCTCCCTGAAATATACTGAGGGTGCTAGTGGCTGTCTGTGTTGGTGCACAGGACAGAGGGCAGATGGTGGGTGAGATCTGAGGGGTCTCCCAAATGACACCCCTCTTCCTTACCCAAGTTCAGAACCAACTGAGAGATAGACCCAGGAATTAGGCAGCTAGAGACACATTACCACTCTTAATACTGATAAAAACTGGTCTGGGGAAAGTTTTTTAGATTTTGAGTCATGTGGGCCTCCTGACCCTGTATCTCAGAAAGACTCATGAACATCCACAGCTGGAAAACTACTAGCCTTTCCCAGCAGTGCCTATCCTGAAAGGGTCGAAGGGCTGACTGTCCACATCTTTGGAGAGGTCCTATTCTCAAACTGTTCCATCAGGCAATTCACTTCTCCCTTCCTAAGGGGTGGTGGGTAAGGGACAGTGGAATGAGCCACAAACTGGGGGGATCATAAGTGATTTTTGTTGCTACACAGAGCACAGAGTGTTGCCTACCCATTGATTTTTGCTGGAGTTTGGCAACTTGGGGCCCCTTTCATTCTGCTGCTGATCACCTGGCTTGTACAGTGGTAAGGACCTCAAAAGTCTACGGTAAAGTTCTTTAGAAAGTTTCTGTCCTCAACCCAGAAGTCTTTAACAAGACTCAGTTCAACGTAGGAGCTCTAAAATTTAAAAACCTCTGAACTGGGGCCAAGAGTGCAATTTGCCTTCCATTTAGTTATGGAAGGGGAAGAAGGAACAGAGAAGTCAACATTTATTGAGCTCTGGATGTTCCAGGCATTGTTTACATTGGTTATCTCATTCTGTCCTTGATTATTAGTGCAGTTTCACAGTTGGCTGGAGAACATTGATGGGGTTGGGTGGGGTGAATGTGGGAAGATGAGCACTTGAGCTGGTCTTCAAAGGATCATCTAGTTTTAGATTTGTGGTTGGGATTGTGATACTCTGTCAGGACAAGGGGCTCATGTGCTGATGTGTACTCTACCTACGTAGTCTTGAAGTATTTCTCCACTTTTAATTATACACATCTTCTGTGTCTATGCCGTGTTATCCAGTCCTATAACACAAGCCTTAAGTCAGGCTCTGGGCCATTTTCAGAATTGTTCTGTTGTATTTCTCCATGTTGTCCAGAGTGGTCCTCAGTGTCACTATGAATAAAATAGGAAATTCTGCTTTTGATGTTTTTCCCAACCACCAACCCCCTTGAGATCCTTTTCTGTTTCTCTCCCTCATTTTCTCTGCTGTTCTTCCTTTTAATAGCAGTATGTGATCTTACTTCTGTGCTTGTAAACTTACCTACTCTGTACCCAAATTTCAGAGACACTCATCATAATAATGGATTTATTATTCAAATTATATAAATTTCTTTGAAATTCAAATAATCTTAAGTGACATAAAGTACATTAGTGGTTTCCTGAGGACAAGGCAAGGACAAGAGCGTGACACTGACTACACAGGGAATGAAGGATTTTTTGGTGGTAATGAATATGCTCACAATTTTCATGTGCATGGGTGTAAGCTGGGTACATAGTTTTTGCTTGTAATCTCAGCACTCTGGAAGGCTGGGATTTTGGACAGAAAGATCACAAGTTTGAACCCAGCCTAGGCAACTTAGTAAGACTCATCTCAAAATTAAATAAAAAGGCTGGGAATGTATGAAGGCCCTCAGCTTGATCTCCAACACTGCCAAAGGAGGAAATAGACATACAAAAAAACCTTATGAAATCGCACCCTTTAAATATGTTAAGAATTGAAGCAATGCAAATGTCTATCCACTGAGGACTGGATAAGAAACTGTGGCATTTTTATATGATGGAATATTACTCACCTATAAAGAAAGACAATCTTGAGGCTTTTATAGGTAAATGGTCACAGCTAGAGACCATATTCATAAGTGGAATAAATCAGAGGTGCATGCGTAAGCAGCATATTGTATCACTGGTGTAGGAATCTGAAAGTGGGAGTATAAATTAGGAGGTACGATAAACAGTGTGAAATGAAAGGAAACTGCTTGAAAGTAGGGAGCAGCTAGGATGAGGGGAGGGAGAAAAGGAAGAAAGGGATAATTATGTGTATGTGTATGTATGTGCAGGATAGTAACAGTTGTACTGTTGACTTATGTTGCTTAATTGTAAGGAACAGTTAATGATTAGTTGTTTGATCAGTCTTGCATGTCTATGTTTGTTTTCGAAGTTATCAATATGTAATACAACAGCCATTGTTAATTCTCTGTCTCCTTATCTGCAATTCAGTTTTGATTGTACTATTCTGGTGCTACTTTGTAAGTGGCTATTTGTTAATATGTTTTTGTTCTTTTTCTAAAACAAAAATAACAAGTATGTTCACAATTGTATAATAATTATACCCCCAGTAAAGATAAAAATACTATAGATGTGCCACTGAGAATTGTTCAGATTTTCTGTGAAGCTAATCTGGCAGTGTTTTAACAAAATGTGAGGTGTTGAATTTTTGTTTTTTGTGGGAGGAGAAGGGGAAGTGCCCAGAAATTCAAGGTAAAGGAAATACTTAAGGGAAATAATATAAAAGAAAGAAATGTCTTTGTTATTACAGTATGATTTACAACTGCGGATGTATTTAGATGTTCTGCAGGTGAGGATCTGTTGTAATCAATGTAATCAAATATCACATACAAGTAAAGTGAGTGGGCTGTATCTGTTTGGAACTGAGTAAAGTCATTTAGTTAAAAAACAGCACATATGGATTATAGTTAATGAATTATTTTGGCATGAATGGATTAATATTGATAATGATTCTAATATAAAGTGATGTGATTAGCTGACAGTTTAGATTTGTATTTTTCTTATATCACTAATGTATTTAATTCCTACTGTAGGTAATAGTATAAATAATATTGACATTATAGTATTTTTTTTTTGAGACAGGACCTTCCTATATAGCCCAGGCCGGTGTTGAACTTACTGTGATCCTTTTGCCTCAGTGTCCGGAGTGCTGGGACTGCAAGTGTGCACCACAACACTCAGTCTGATAAGCTGATAATGCAGTGAACAGAGATTGAGGCGTTCCCATAAGTTCCTATACATTTTGAGAGATTTAGCTACATTTCATGGGTAAGACCTCCCTCACGAAGCCACTATGACACGACCAGCTTCTGAAACTGTCTTTTTTCATGGCAGTCCTTTGAATTATAGGATGTTGAAGTTCCTTAAAATTCAAATTTTGTTCCCTGGCAAAGTGTTCACACAAACGGCCTTATAATATCTGTTGAATCTGTGGGGATATTACCTAATTTTTGATATGGTAATTTATGCCTTCTCATGTTTTTCTGATGCATCTGACTAGAGTTTATCAAATTTTCTTGATCTCAAAGAATCAGATTTTGGTTTCATTGAGTTTCTGTATTGATTTTTCTGTCTCTACAGTTTTTTTTTCTGTCTTTTTGAGTCAGGGTCTTGCTATTCAGTTCCGGCTGGCCTTGAGCTCACTTCTTAGCTCAGGCTGGGCTCAAACTCGCAACGATCCTCCTGCCTCAGCCTCTCTCAGTTGGGATTACAGGCATGCGCCACCAAGCCAAGCTCTCTTCAGTTGTTTTGTTTTGAACAATAATGTTTCTTTTTTCACCTAATTTTGGATTTAATTCACTCTCCTTTTTCTAAGTTCTTAGAATGGAAACAGATGTTATTTACAATTGTGGACTATGAAAAGTTATTTAGATGTTCTTCAGCCAGTCACGGTGGTGCATGTCTATAATCCCAGAACTCAGGAGGCTGGGGCAGGAGGATTTCTTCGATTTCAGGCCCAGCGTGGGCTACATAGTGAGTTCAAGGACAGCTTGGACTACATATCAAGACCCTATCTCAACAAACAAACAGAAAAACACTGAGACCTTCTCTTTCTTCCAATTTGAACATTTACTGTTGTGAATCTCACCATAAATATTATTTTATGGCATCTTACAGATTCTGATATATTGTTTCCATTTTAATTCACTTCAACATATTTTCTCTTACCTGTGAGTTATTCAGAAGGATGTTAATTCCATATCCAACTATTTAGGGATTTTCCAAATATTTTGTTATCAATTGCTAATTTTATTCCACTGAGGACAGAGAACATACGTTTTTTAAAATCAGATTTTATTGGTAAATTTTAGCTGTGCATAACGATCACACTCATCACAGAGGATTTGTACCTGTCTGTGAGGCGACTTGATTCTTTTTTTCCATCCCCTATTGTCTTTTCAACCTCTCTTCCCCTCTCCATTTACAAAAGCTTTGTTACCATTTTCTCACTTTTCACATCTATTTTTTTTTTTTTTTATGGTCTCAACAGTAGTTGTTGCTTTATCCATTGATATCTTCGAATTGTAGATGTATGGACCCATATACAGACATGCACATTTAGTCAGACAGTTGATCCTCTCAACAACAGAAAAAAAAA